>JAULBM010045580.1:0-10676 GCA_032357055.1 Geukensia granosissima | reverse complement strand
ACCATGAAATATAGGTCATGTGACCTCAATTTTTGGTGTGGTGAAAGGTTGTGACCTCATGCATCTGCATACCAAGTGATATTAATGAAGATATTTTAATTCCAAAGATCTGGCTGTGGACGAGGACGCGGACACGGACAAGGACGCGGACATGGACGCCGAGGGTACTCCAATAGTCCCCCTCTACTTCTGGTCTCCTGCAAAATTGCCTTTTTTTAACACTTTAACTAAGGTCCTATGTTAAACTATGTTTGGTTGTGGCAGCCATCATGGTTTGCAGGGGGAAATGATTGACATAATTTTGATAGAACACCATCTAAGGACTATTCCAACAAAGTTTGCTAATGTTATAGACAAGAGAGATATTTAAAATATACCACCCTCTTTTTCTATTTCAGCAAAGTTTGGTGCAATTGGCTGACAAGTTCAGACAAGTAACTGGAGAGGCTCGGATAACTTTTATGCCAGGTGAGCTAAAAAAAGTATGGGTCTAGATCATCCAAAATCAATCCAAAACTGTTTTTATATTGGATCTCAATAAAAATTCAAATTGATACAAATACAAGAACAAAAGTTATTAAACAGAAACTTAAATCCATGGACCATGCTGAGGACAGGCCCATAGCATTATACAACCACAAAATATTTAAGGCTGTAAAATAAGAATTTGTCTTAACAAACTAGCCATCAGGCAGAACATGTACTCCAATTAACGCTAATATCTACCAGAGGGTTTGGTCAATACTATTCTGTTTGTTGACTGTTTATCTGGTTGATGAGGTGATGATGGATTTATAGGACAAACAATAGATCACAAAACCAAGTTTGATGAAAGTGTCAAAGTGGTTTCTGGGATGCAGACAGTAATTTAACATGGCAATTTTTAAACAAGATGAGCTAAAAGGTGAAAAAACACTTTCAAAAGAGTCTGATCATTTTACCAAAACATTAAATTCTTATCAAATACTTCAGATAAAACTATGCATCTTAACCCCTTGTGGTACTGCAGCTTGCACATTTTACAACATTTTCCCACGATTTTGAATGTGATTACTGGAATTGATCCAAGCAGTTGGTATTTCATCTGCTGCACAGCTTAATGAGAACAATTAACTCTATAGATATGTCAGAAAATGTATAAACAATATTTTAAGTAGTTTTCACATAAGTTTTCAATCAGAATGTTAATCATAGCATTGTCACCTCTTTATCTATAGCATGCCAATACACAGATAAAACAAGTGTGTATTCCTTTCAACTTATAATGAGGTAACAAAGATTCCATTCTGCTGTTTTAAATAAATTCTATTTATATATATATCTAGGCAAACAAGAGGCGCCACGAAACTATTTTTTATAAAATGGAACAGAATTATTTTTTTCAGAAATGCATTGTAATTTACACCTATAACCAATTAAAATGAAAAAAGAACTTTTGCAAAAAAACATGTTGTGTTTATTTCAAGTTTATTTTAAAACATAAAAAAGTCTACTAATATTTGTTTTCATAATCCAATAGCTTTTTGAATAATCCAGTTCCAAAACAGAATGAACAGTTAAACATACCACTGGTGTCTGGGGGATTGGAGTTGGACTGTGGTTAAATAAAACAAATTCTGACACCAGACAGAAATGATAGCACTTTCCTACAAAAATATTACCTACTCAGTTTCTACAACAGCATGGATGGATTAGGAGATATCAGATATAAAAAATGCAATAGAATTAAGTCTTATATACTTTGTTTTACATGAATCTTGTAGAAAATGATTTAAATCTTATACTTTGGCTAGTAACACCCTGAAAATATACATGTATATAGACACGGCAAGTGCCTTGTACCAAGGTGAAGGTACAAAAATGGTCGTGTTTGACCCTTTCATTCAAATAAAATATAGATTGAAATACTGCAGTTAATATTCTTAATATTTGTAAAACACATATCAAGAACTTTTTGGATTAACATCAATGATGACACTATTATGACATCATCTGAGAAATTGCAAAGTTGATCCATTTTTGGCCAATTTAAGATATATTTGCCCTACATAACAGATGGCAGGTAAATTTTCATCACCAAACATTTTGGTTGAGAGGTGAAGCTGCAAATTATTTAGAAAAAGGTAGACACTAAAATGTCTTGCCTGTATACACAGCTTTGACGCTAAACAGATGTGGTTGATTGGACATTCTCTTGCATATCATATCAGAAGAATTACTTTTAAGTTTCAATTCAATTCATTTTTGCATTTCATCTATACCTAGTTTAATTACTTAATTATTATGCAGCGTTGACAATGTGTATTCTCGGTCTCACGCTAGCATGTGCAAAAAGCCACTTTTGGCAAACAAATGGCTGATTTTATGATGTAAAATACCCTTAGAGAATAAAAACTCGGGGGAGCTAAAAACACATAGTGACTTAATTATATCAACTTGCTTGCATTTTTTTTCAATCTACAAAATAACACTTTCTTATAAGAATACGGCAGACAGTTCTTCTTTCATAACCTTTTTAATCGTACCAACAAACTCCATATGTATATGCACAACCAATATTGTTGACCTTTTATGTATAGAAACAGATCTAAACATGAAATTTGGAAAATGAAAATTAGATCAAGACCATAAGCCCATGCCAAACTGACAATCTCCTAATAATTTATAAGTATACCTAATATTGTTGATCTGCCATGTAGAGTTACCGAGAAATTTATCTAAGCATGAAAACTTGACTAAGTTTATGGGCAAAATCTGGATTAACTCAGGTGAATGTGGATTGTCACATTGCATTCACACTAGGTTTGATTTAATTGGAATGAACTTAAACTGCATTAAGTTAATCATGATCAAGTTAATCCAGATTCAACTGTAGTGTGAATTCAAAATGTGACCTTATAATTAATAACGTTACTTATGGTCTTTTGATTTCTATGTTTGGATTAATTTAAGCCACAACCCTAAAGCTAGTGTCAACACAAGAGGTTTCCTGTATACTGGCGTAAGTTGATCTGAGTTAAGTTAATCTGGATTAAGTTAAGCCTAGTGTGAACACTATAATTTATTGCCCAAATTTGAATATTTCTTAAAGTATCTGAAAAATGATATACTTGGATGTTAGGTTCCTTGCTTTTTTTTCCCAGAGTTTCACATCCTTGTCTTCATAAATTGCACATCGAAAATAACATGGTTCCCCAGCAGCATTTTACTGGTACATAAAGCTTTCAGACTTCATTTGTAAATAAACTTATTTAAAAAAGGTAAAGACTTGTAGGAAGGTCACGTAACATGTAAACCATCTATAAATTAATCAGAAAATTTTATTGATCTTGTCAGTGAACTTTTGATAAGCATTTACAATAGAATAAAAAATTTCTTACACATTCTTGCATAGTATATAGGTTGTATATATAAGCTTGCTGAAGGGCATGATTCTTTTTCAGACCAGCACTAATGGCTTCCTACCTTTGATCCTAAGGATTCCCTGATTTTTGTTACTTGATCCCTGAAATTCTGGAGAGAAGTTTCTAACATCTGACATCTTTCTTTCCAGTTGATGTCTTCTTCCTCCATTGTGGCTAGTTTTGACAGCTTCTCATGTTGTATATCCTAAAACAGACAGACAGTTAAGAGGAATATAATAGTGTAATAGTCCTACAGTTTAATGCACCGACTCAGAAAATCAACTTTCATCCTCCTGAAATGCATTGTCTATCTTAGCATCCTCAAAAATACCATCTTGATCAATGATTGATTGATTGATTGATTGATTGGTGTTTTATGCCTCTTCGGCAGTATTTCAGCCATATCGTGGCGAGAACCTGCATTATATTTACTAAAATGAAATCAAAATAAGATATACAGTACTTAAATGGTCTCTTGATAAATGAGGACCAATTACAACATTTTTGATTATGTATATGTGTAGGTTTACCTTTAAGTGCAACCAACAAATTACGAGTTCATTCTCAAATATATCTTCAAACCATTGACAAATAATGATTGGTTTAGAATCTGGTTCAATTGTTATTCAAAGGATATGATGGCTAAGAATGTTGAGCTTGTATCACTCACCTGACATTGGGCCAATCAGAAACAAACATTAAATGTCCAATAGTGGCCATGATTGTAAATAATAATGATCAGCAACAGAAACAACAATTTACCATGGCAGCAATGTTTTTTTTTTCCAATCAAGACAGACTGAGCAAATACAATCAAGAAAAAACTTTGTAGAGGGCCTTGCATATAAGCTTCCTGTTTAATATTGTTCCATTTAGCCCATCAAGTAATACCACCAGGACATTTAAATAAAACAAATTAATAGTCAGAAATCGAAAACATGATAAAGAAGGTGAGTTAACGTTGATCAGTTATGAAACTTTACTTAAGTCCATGAACCATGAAAATGAGGTCAAGGACATAAGATACATGGGGGAATGCCATGTACTTTTAACAACCAATAAGCACATCCAATACTGTTGAACTACCACTTACAGTTACTGGGAATCAGACCTAAACATAAAAACTTGACCCTTGTCAATTGACTGTGAAATTGTGGTCAAGGACAAAGACATGTGGCTGACTGACATGTACAACTAATAGTCAATAATCAATAAGCATACACAATATTGTTGACCTACCACTTATAGTAAATGGGTTAAAGGTCTAAGCATGAAAATTTGACCCTAGTCAATGGACTGTGAAAATGAAGTCAAGGACAAAAGACATTTGGCAGACTTATATGTACTCCTTATAATGCAAAGCATACCCAATATTGCTGACCTATCATTTGGAGCCAAAATTTTCCATCTCACAACCTTTGATTTAAATTCAAATATTAATGTCTAGGTTATAGGTTGAACAACTGGACTTAAGGATCTGCTGCCATGGCTGCAATTGTCTATTACAGATTTCAATTAATCTTTTTTTAAGGTTTTATGGTTTTATGGAAAGAACTTTTAATTCCTTTCTAAAAATAAGTAAAATAATTATTTCTTGCATTTTTGTAAATAACTGAACTAATGATTTGAGTGCTGTTACTATAAATAGAATATATACATTCTGACATGATGATAGACCTCCAAGAGGGGAATAATTAAATGATAGTTAGCCTAATTATTCTACAGAACTGCTATATATATATACAACATGTATTGGAATGTGTGTCCTTCAGATCTTTCTGTGCAACTGTTTTCAACGTAAACATCTCATCCAACATGTTGGACAAAATATTTGTTGAGAATTTGAAGAGGTGTCCAATATGTTTGACAGGGTTTTTACGGGGTCAAACTTGAGATGTGACATGTGCACATGAAGAGTTGGAAGTAAGTTTGATCCTGTAAACTCACCTTATAAATTCACATATTTTAATTTTACAGTCAAATCTTACAGAATATACAGATTAGGCAAAATAAAAAAATTGTGTGTTTTCCGGTAACTGGAACCGACCATAACTTTTTTAGGATGACCCACAACATTTTATGACCATTTTTGAACGAGCACTGTTAAAGTCAAAATTAGTCCCCTATATAACTAATGACCGATATTATTTTTTTAACATAAGATGTTTAGTGCCTCAGTTTTAACCTACTAAATCACACCATACAGTTAGATAAGGTGATGCACTTTAAAATGGCTGGGATAACATATATCTGTTGTTTATTTTTAAGACAACTGGAATGCATCATAAGACAACTGGAATACATGTACAAAGCTTTCCAAATGCAATTTCAGATGGTTGAAATCGTAATAGATTGTATAGTACTTCTGACAGAAACTCTAATTTCAACTGGAAAATTTATAATGGAGATAATTGACCAGATGCCTGCACTTGCATGTGTATCTAATTCCCTGAAATTAATATAATAATGAAACAGTTAAAACATATGTAGGCTGATATTGTTAATTCAACTAGACGCTCCTATTATCAGTCACCTAGCCCAAAGTTGTTTTGACAAAAGCAATGCATTTTCACGAATAGAACTAAAGGCTTTTTTATTTTTAGGAAATGTCCAATGATCAACAATAACTGACCACTTTTGGCATGAACCATGAAAGAACAATTGCACCAAAGTCTGGATGAAATTGGCTCAGTAATATTTGACACGAAGATTTTCAGGTGAATTTCCCATAGGATTCTACATGTATGTTAAACTAACTTCGGGTGTGGCAGCCATCTTGGTTAATGGGCATTGATGCCAGAAACAATTTAAGTAGAGGACCATGTAAGGAATATTCCACAATAGTGTGGTTGCAATTGGCCAGCAGTTTTAGACAAGAAGATTTTTAAGATATAACAACCCCCTTTTTATTTATTTAAAAATTAAATGGCAGGCATCTTGAAAGGTGGAAGGGTTGCCTAACACAATTTTGTGAGAGGACCATCAAAGATACATTCCATCCAAATTTGGTTAAACTTGGCTCAGGGGTTTCAGACGAGTAAATGAAAATGTGAAAAGTTTATGATGACAATTATGATGGACACCAAGTGATGTGGATAGCTCGCATGGCCTAAAAAAATAATTCAATTAAAAAATATTTGAATTTTGGATTTCCTGTTTGCAGAAAAAAAAATTGTGTGGCTAATTTTCATGGACAAGTTTAAAGCTCTCCTTAAACCAAATATAATATGCTTATCTTTGGTGGTAATAAATAAATTACTTATTACTGATACTTTGATCACATGAGCATAGAAAAGATTTTGCTAGATTTCGAATATCATCACAAAGACTTAGAAGGTGTTAATTTGGATACTCTCTATCATAATAGGATTTGTCACTGGTGTACCTAAATGGAAGTACTCTCTGTCATAATAGGATTTGTCTCAGGTGTACCAGTAAGGAAGTACTCTCTGTCACAAAAGGAATTGGCTCTGGTGTACCTAAAAGGAAGTACTCTCTGTTATAATAGGATTTGTCTCAGGTCTACCTAAAAGGAAGTACTCTCTGTGACAATAGGATTTGTTTCAGATCTACCTAAAAGAAAGTACTCTCTGTCACATTAGGATTTGTCTCAGATCTACCTTAAAAGAAGTACTCTCTGTCACAATAGGATTTGTCTCCGGTGTACCTAAAAGGAAGTACTCCCAGTCATAATAGGATTTGTCTCAGGTGTACCTCTCTGTCACAATAGGATTTGTCTCAGGTGTACCTACAAGGAAGTACTTCCAGTCATGATAGGATTTGTCTCAGATGTACCTAATAGGAAGTACTCTCTGTCATAATAGGATTTGTATCAAATCTACCTAAAAGGAAGTACTCTCTGTCACAAAAGGATTTGTCTCTGGTGTACCTAAAAGGTAGTACTCTATGTCATAATAGGATTTGTCTCTGGTGTACCTAATAGGAAGTACTCTCTGTCATAATAGGATTTGTCTCCTGTGTGCCTAAAAGGAAGTACTCTCTGTCATCATAGGATTTGTCTCCTGTGTGCCTAAAAGGAAGTACTCTCTGTCATAATAGGATTTGTCTCCGGTGTACCTAATAGGAAGTACTCTCTGTCATAATAGGATTTGTCTCTGGTGTGCCTAAAAGGAAGTACCCTCTGTCATAATAGGATTTGTCTTGTGTACCTAATAGGAAGTACTCTCTGTCATAATATGATTTGTCTCAGATCTACCTAATAGGAAGTACTCTCTGTCACAATAGGATTTGTCTCTGGTGTACCTAAAAGGTAATACTCTCTGTCATAATAGGATTTGTCTCTGGTGTAACTAACAGAAAGTACTCTCTGTCATAATAGGATTTGTCTCAGATCTACCTAAAAGGAAGTATTCTCTGTCACAAAAGGATTTGTCTCTGGTGTACCTAAAAGGTAGTACTCTCTGTCATAATAGGATTTGTCTCCTGTGTGCCTAAAAGGAAGTGCTCTCTGTCATAATAGGATTTGTCTCCGGTGTACCTAGAAGGAAGTACTCTCTGTCATATTAGGATTTGTCTCTGGTGTGCCTAAAAGGAAGTACTCTCTGTCACGATAGGATTTGTCTCCGGTGTGCCTAAAAGGAAGTACTCTCTGTCACGATAGGATTTGTCTCAGATCTACCTAAAAGGAAGTACTCTCTATCAAAATAGGATTTGTCTAAAATCTACCTAATTGAAGTACTCTGTCATAACAGGATTTGTCTCAGATCTACCTAAAAGAAAGTACTCTCTGTCACAACAGGATTTGTCTCCGGTGTGCCTAAAAGAAAGTACTCCCAGTCATAATAGGATTTGTCTCAGGTGTACCTCTCTGTCACAATAGGATTTGTCTCAGGTGTACATACAAGGAAGTACTCCCAGTCAAAATAGGATTTGTCTCAGGTGTACCTAATAGGAAGTACACTCTCTGTCGTAATAGGATTTGTCTCAGATCTACCTAAATGGCAGTACTCTCTGTCACAATAGGATTTGTCTCTGGTGTACCTTAAAGAAAGTACTCTCTGTCATAATAGGATTTGTCTCCAGTGTGCCAAAAAGGAAGTACTCTCTGTCACGATAGGATTTGTCTCAGATCTACCTTAAAGGAAGTACTCTCTGTCATAATAGGATTTGTCTCAGATGTACCTAAAAGGAAGTACTCTCTGTCACAATAGGATTTGTCTCCGGTGAACCTAAAAGAAAGTACCCTCTGTCATAATAGGATTTGTCTCCAGTGTACCTTAAAGGAAGTACTCTCTGTCATAATAGGATTTGTCTCAGGTGTACCTAAAAGGAAGTACTCTCTTTCATAAAAGGATTTGTCTCAGGTGTACATAAAAGGAAGTACTCTCTGTCATAATAGGATTTGTCTCAGATCTTCCTAAAAGGAAGTACTCTCTGTCATAAAAGGATTTGTCTCAGGTGTACCTTAAAGGAATTCCTCTCTGTCACAATAGGATTTGTCTCAAATCTACCTAAAAGGAAGTACTGTGTCATAATAGGATTTGTCTCTGGTGTACCTAAAAGGAAGTACTCTCTGTCAAAATAAGATTTGTCTCCAGTGTGCCTAAAAGGAAGTTGATGACAAAAAGCATTTATTATTTTCATGTTTATTCTCCAAATTGAGAGACAATGTTTGAAAGAAAAATTGACATCTGTTGTCACAACTTTGATAAGGTGAATTCCAGTCAAATATTAATCCGACTACTGAACTGCACTAGGCACCAGAATATTTTGCCATGATGACTAATTTAATTATTGGCCGACCATTAAGCATTGTTCCTTGGAGCCTTTTGCAGTTGAGTTAACTAAGCAAAGTGTAAATATCCCTTTTTCAACTAATAACCATTATTCAATTCTTTTTTGATGGATGGATGGTCACTTCATTTGGGGTGTGTCTGCCGTGAACGATTTAAATGAATTGAATTACAATTGATACATGCATTCATAGATGATATATATTTTAAACTCAATTGTTGCTTTTTATTAAGTATCATAGTGAATTTACATAAACATTGGATCTATACTCCTCATGGCCCCATCTTACGGCAATAAAAGTATCTTCTGCAAAATGTGTATTCAGACATAAAAAGAGCTGGCATTTATGGTTGTATTTCTACATTTATTGACTGACCAGTGAGTATTGGTTTTATGGTTGTATTTCTACATTTATTGACTGACCAGTTAGTATAGGTTATCTTCCAATTTACATTTTACAAATAATTTAACTTATGAGTTTACTTTAATATATGAATTGGAATTTTATCATAACCTAGATTTTTTTTTATTAATGGTAATATTTTAAATTCAAATAAGCACAAGGAAAAATTGGAAAGAAATTTTAAAATCTTTAAGAACTTATGGTCTATTGCATTCTGCTTTAGATAAGCAAAAACATGATATTGGTATAAGAATTATTTTCTTATACTAAGTTATAATAAATGAACTTACCTTGTTAACTGACCAAACATCAATACTTGATCAGCATCAGTTCCACACCTATATGATAACCTATCATGTCCAATACACATCCTAACTGTGGCATTCTGTAAAATAAAGAGTTGATCATGTGCTTGATTATCTATTCTAGTATGAACTTTAGGCACCTAGGACAGGTGCAGATAAAATAGTAAATACCAAAATATCTTAAGATCATACCAATATGCTTTGTCCAAGGTATTATCCAGAATGGATTCTTTAGGGATCTGATGGAAATCTAATGGGTAAAGGTTACTTTGAAAAAGTTTGTCTTACATAAGACAAGCTTAAAAATATGTTTGCTCGCCTCCCCAGAACCCAACTGGGTAGGTAGGCAAAATATTTTATTTTATTGTTTGGCTTTAAAACATTTTTGATCAATTTCTTACTAATTTGCAAAATAAAATAATTCAATATAAAAAGCAACAAAAGTTTTGGGGTAGGCTTTAATTTTTTGAGTTGGATGGGAAAGGGCTAACAATTAAAATTTAATTTTCATTTCTGTAGAAAAAAACAATTGACATTTCATGTATGGTGGGAAAAATAAACTGTGCCTCCTTACACCTCAAACAATGAACCATTTTCTATGAAAATCTAAGCATCAGCCGCAGATCCACTATTTTACGTTAGGGGGGTACAGGTCAAGGGCAGTGCCCTGGTAGGGTGCAAGGGGGAGGGGTTGGGGGGGGCGAAGCCTCTCGGAAGCTCATCAAAATTAGAAAATTTAAGACTAAAACATTTTTTTTCTGTTTTAGGGGGCATGCACGCCTGGTGTGCCTCCCCCCCCCCCCCGGGGGG
>JAULBM010045569.1:0-10676 GCA_032357055.1 Geukensia granosissima | reverse complement strand
ATTTCTCAAATCTTTTAAAGTCCATATATTGTATATTCATTAAATGCAAAAAATATATATATTTTATATTATTGCTTAGGGAAAAACCCTTATTTTATCAGAGTAGACCTAATGGGAATAATATTTTTCTTTGGAGTAGACGAAATGGGAGTAGACCAACTGGGAATGGTCAAATAGTAGACCAACTGGGAGTAGACCAACTGGGAATAAACCCATTGATTGATGTTTCAACTAAAAAGAACCAGGTATACTATCAACTGCGTTTTGATGATCAGCTAGCTTTTAGAAAACAATTAGTATTTTTTTAGATCAGTACATCATGTTATCTCTTGTTGTATTTGTCATTGTCTGTAATATATAGTGCAAGAATAAAATATAATGCAGTTGGTTTTTAGGTTTGTCTAAATGTCTTTTTGTCACACCACTTCAAGCGTTAAATATCATACTATTGGTTACGTATTGTTTTAATGTCGTTTTGTCCCAGGTTAGGTGGAGAGTTGGGGTATAAACATTTTAAGCCCAGCACATACTTAATGTGTCTCTCCCAACCCAGGAACCTGTAGACCAGTGCTTTTCATTGATTTTATGTTTAACTGTGACTCGTATTTAAATTTTATTTTTGAAAGCCTTTTACAGCTGCTTGCCTTACAACCATTATTAATGGTCTCAAGGTAATCTGTAGATGTTTGTCATGGAAAGTTTGTAATAAAAAATATAAATATGAACTTGTATTTCATCATTACCAGAATTTACATCAATTTCGGAGCAATAACTACGAAACGAAATTAATTTTAAATCACAGCCCGATTTTCGGAAATAAGTTTTTCAAAAGGACTATATCGTTACTGTTAAACAGCCTTTAAATAGCGCTTTACTGTAAGATTCCTATTGTCATTAAGCTTTATTCTTACTTTTGTTCCGTTAGCCTGTTTAACTGTTGTACACCCTGCATGACAAGGGGAAAAATAAACTGTTTCATTGTTATCACATATCGGTTCAAAACCTGCAGTTGTGCATCCACAATTCACATTACAGGAAGCTGTCAGTCCCGTGTCACTTTCCCTGAAATACCGGTATAACATGTGTCATCTTATCATATTGGCATTGGTTGTCTTAAGTTTTTCTAATTGCAGGTAATGTGTCTTGTGCCATCGTTTAGAAAAATGGGATAATGTCAAAAAACTCCAACCACAAGAAAAACTTAGGAAATTTAAACAAATATTTAACTCATGTTATAATTTATCTCTTGGCCTTTTACGCAACAGATCATACTTAAGCTAATACTAAGTTCAATATTAAATTCAACAATAAAATTACAGAAAGTACATGGTTGGAAAGTGTAGAGCGTGTTATATGATTTCGCGAAATCTTACGATGAACACCAACTTCAAGTAAAATTCTGTGAGCTAAGCTACATATTGCAAATATTGTGTTAATATTTGATTTTTTGCATCCACAGGACAGGTTTATTCGGGTGATTATTACTTCAAACACACGTTTAATATATTTTTTAAACAAAGCCTAACACAATGTGGCTTTAGGAAGTTTGGAGATATTTGATTAAATTTGTGGGGTAAATGATAAAGTTGAAGAAAATAAGTGTATATTTACAGTAAAATACAGTTTTATTTCGCTCGGATATCACAAAGCTCTAAATTAAGTTCCAGGCACTAGTTCAGACAGATTTCCTATTTCGAGGACGAAATATCTGTAACCATGGAGACCACACAAATCGCACAATGTTCGTGTTATTTGCTCATTGTGGCCTTAATACTTCAATTTTAACAAATTCCATATATATGAAATACATGGTATAACAGAATTTTTTGTTGACATGAAAAAAACATTCAGTTGAAATTGAATTGCTGTATTGATTTTTATATTTATAGGTAGAGGGCCACGAAGCTCGGATTTTGGCCCTTAAATCAAGTTGATCGAATAATTTCAAATCATTGATTTTTTAATTCTAAAAATGTTAAAATCTGAACAGTAATATAATCTTTATTTTTTCTGAAAATAACAAAATTCAAGTAAAAACTCTGGATTTTCCCGAAAATGGCTCTTTTGACATTTTTTCATAGATGTGACTTTAGAAAACATGGATCGCATCTCTAGACAAAAATCTCTAATAGGTACAAAGCTATAATAAGTTTAGCTGAAAATCTTAGCAAAACATACCTTTTTGTCCGGGCATGCGGTCTCGGTATTGTTTTTACCAAAAAAAAGGTCGAAAAAATTGCTCAGATTGAACTTTTCTTTTCCTGAAGCTAATTAAGGACGTAAAAGAGACAGCATTTCTTACTTCTTCTAGCTGTATATTAAAAATGTACCGGTTATGTATCAATCTCACATGTTTCAATATTTTACTACAGTATTTCATTTTTATATATCGCCTTTTAATTTTGAATGAATTTCAAATGACTACACGTGAATCTTCTCATTTCGACTAAACCACTTACATCTTTTACTTTTGAGGCAAAATCTATATTCAATATCGGATAAATATGATGTTAGTATCCCAAAGATGCACCTTTTATATTTTTTAATAGTTGAAATATTTCCGATGAAATATTCTATAAATTTGACTGAAATTGAATATCATAATGCAGATATTAATCTACAAACATTACGATGAACTTCAAATTTGACTTGGTAATATCACTTAACAACTCTTTAAATTTAATCAGATCAAAAACTTATGAAACACCAAATAAAAGAAATATACTACGGGCCAGTAATATTAAAAATATATTTACACATTATAATATGTTGACACACCAGCAACAGGCTGACTAGGGCAGCTAGCCAAGAAGGATGGTCCTAACAAGGCAGCCAATCCAACACATATACAGCAAAAGTAAATAATTCCCCGAAGTCTCAGATTTAGCTTCTTTACCATATAACCGCCAAATATCATTCCACCGCCTGACCCAGGAATAGTAATAGCACCTGATATAAATGTAAATGTTAGCGTTGTAATAAATATAATAAATGAAATAAATTTTATAATATTATCGCGTCAATATGAAAAGTAAATGGCAGATATAAAAAAAAAAAAACATCCAAGGGTCTCCATAAGTCCTTCAGCAAAGTAGTATCACACTTGGCACGGGCGCATGCAACCTACAGCAGGATCATAATATACTTTTCAAAGTACTTAAAATATGATAATATCAAAATCATACTCATGTTAAATAAAAATACTTCCCAGCAAAACTCGCAATATACTGAAAGTAATTTCAATGAGCTCTACCGGATGACAAAGTCATCAAGACTATTATCCTGAGAGGTAATCAAGTACGGAACGTTTATAATGCTTTTGTCCTGTATCGTCAAAGAACCGTAATCATCAAACCGAATTTTTTCTAGCCGTATAAATCGTTATAAAAAGTCGCAATGATTTTGTAATTACGGGTGCCAATTTAACCAAGTTGTAAAGTTCTGATATCAATGCCGTATAACTATCATTTATAATACTTTTTAATGAACTGCATGAAAGTTTCGGTAGACTACTTTTGAATATATAGATCTTTAAGTTACGTTACCATAAATTTCTCGCTAGGGCTTAAAATAAATTTCAATTATCTCAATTGTAAAATTTACGATTATTAATAGCTAAAACATTTTATGCATTTAACATTTCTATGTGTATCGACACTATATAGTATTACCCATAATAGTTCCAGCTGTCGCTAGATCGACGTTAAAAAATTCTTGTATCAATTTGGATCCAAACGTGGCCAGACCTCCAACCAGTAAAGTTTCACACACACTGCCAAAACATATCAGTATATATGTGGGATTCCTAATCTACAAGTTAAAGCTTTTAAAAGTCTTTTTTCCCAGATTTAATGACATTGCCAATATTACATAAATTTGATATACATACAATTTGTCAAGATACCTTGCAGATGAAAATAACGTTTCCTTATCAGTACCAATTCGATGACTTTTACTCAAAATAAGATATTTTGAGAAAATTTAGGGTTTTGTAGGAAGAGAAATAAAACTTCTTTGATAAGAGATTAAAAACAAAATAATCTTTGTTACCAATTATTTTTTGTGGGTATGTGTGAAACATGTTAATCTTTACTTACGAGCAGAAAAAAAGATTTTGGAAAGTCTTTCCAGTTCTTTCCAAATGAAGCTTGGGCTGTTATTTCCTCAGCGTTGTTATCGAATGCTTCAGATTTTCGTTGCTTCTGAAGTTCTTCATAACCTTTTAAACGATATTTAATGTCTTTTATTTTGTCAAACGATAGAAGTAGTAGCTCGAATGCATTACGTTTCGAATAAAATTTATTGTTAGAACAAAATACGATAATACCCATTTTGGCTGAAAAAAAATATCGTGCGTATTTCATGTTTCAAAAATAATGAGTTATAGTTTTAATTCATTGAAAAACGTTAATCTTTTGAAAAAAGACGTTTACTGCCTATCGGTATAAGACGTCGAGACAATTACAATTTCATGTTTTTGTGATATTTTAAATTACAACAAAAAATAAAAATTACAGGTTTTATTTTAGTGCACTCTGTATTTTCTGAACCAGAAACTGTCTAAATAGTGCATGTTGGTTGCAATTAGTGGAGTAGGATTTGCTTACCCATATGGAGCACCTGAACTTACCACAAAGTATTGTTTTCTGTAAAATGTTTTCTTTTGCTTCATTTTGTTGGCCATGGTCCTGTGTGTGCGATTGATTGATTGATTGATTGAATTGTGCTTAACGTCCAGTAGCAAATATTTCATGCTCATTCAGGACGAGAGCATGTAAATGATGAGTGATGGACCCCTGCTTTGTAATAGACCGAAACGCTGAGCCGGAAATTTGACGTGCTAGCTAACGAAAACAACAGTCTGCCCCTTTAGTATCTTGGATTTTGTTTTTCTTTCTGCTGAATTGCAAATCTAAATAAAGTTTCATATCGTGTCGTTTTTTACATTTAATTTTATTTTTATTTTTAGACAAAAGTTTACTGCATTTTCTTTAAGGACGCAATTAGTAAACGAAATAACTTAGTTATTTTTTAAAATGAATGTTTTGAAAAACTTAATGCCAACCTCAGCTCCTATCGCATACAGTACGTTAGTAACTTTTTTGCACAGTTGTAACTTTTGAAAAACCATTAATTCATATATATCATTTCAGATACAATGAATGGTATCTTTGTATCACTAGCAAAATATTAAGTCATTTCGTTACCATAAATAAGATAAAACATTTACCAAATTCTATCATAAATATCATAATTGTTTATCCTACATACTGTCGATACTTTTTTATTTTAGCACTTTCAAAATAACTTTTTTCAATTTCGCTATTAATGATATTTTTACACTAAATCTAGTCGGACGTGTTTGATTGATGTCTTAGCTTAAGAGAACCAGGTTTGTTGTCAGCTGTGGCTGGATTTCATTTAGCTGTCAGAAACAGCGAAATCTTTTTCGAGGTCGGAACATTTTTTTTACTCTAGTTTAATTTGTAATTATCTGTGAACTCTGTATAGACTTCAAAAGTTGAATCTTATGCAGTTGGTTTTTAAAGTTTGATTTAAGATCGTTTTGGCACAACAATGTCCCAGGTTAGAAGGAGGGTTAAGAAATTACAAACATGATTAACCTAGCCAGAAACTTTATGAGCCCGTCTCAAATAGGAACCTGTAATCCAGTGAATGTCGTTGTTTTATGTTTAAATGTTTCTTGTTTTGGATTTATCCGTCCGATTGTTGTTACATTTTAATACCTTCACTCTTTAATTTTTGGATCTTTTCATATCTTGTCGTTGGGTGTGGATAAATGTCCATTATTGAAGGCCTTAGGACAACCTGAAGATGTTTGTAAATTACAAGTTTTGGATGGCTGTCTCATGGACAATCATACCCCTAGTTGTCGGGAAAAAAGTCTTGTCACGGGAAAGATAAGTGACTTTGTTCCTGATAACCTTAACTAAAATTTATATAACAAGATATGATCGAACAATCAAATATTATAATTCATATTCAGAAGTAGACTCTTTTAATCATTTCAGAAATTACCATAACAATACCTGGAAGTTGTCTTGGATACCCAATTATTGGGAAAGCTACTAATATATATGCAGGAACGGCTATAATGATTCCTATCCACCACGCCCCTACCCACTGTGGATCCGACGGTGTCAGAGGTATGCTGGAATTATAGATTTACTGTAAAATGGCTCATTAAGTACAAACTTAATAACAGAGGCAGTAAGCAATTCATTTCAATTTGGACTATTGATTTAAATTGAAAATAATGTGTTTACAATCTCACGTTCCAAAACTGGCATATTTCAATTCTTACAATCACTTTCAAATAAGAAAAAACTTATATATGTAAATATTTTACTTCAAAAACGAACTTTTTCCAAAATGCCAGCTAATATCCCAGAAAAGTAGATTATAAATAAATTTCAATCACATTTTAGCACTTGATGAAAATTAGAATTATCCCAGAAAACAAATGGAAGTAAGCTGCTTCATTTTCCAAGCTATCTAAATATCTATGTCTTAATTGTTACATTCAAATGTCCTTCCTTTCGCATATTTTACTTGAATCCAATAAGCTAGGTCTCAGTTTAATTATACTTCCAATCTGACTTTATTTGGATGATTTCTGTTTTAATTTGGGGTTGATATCAAACCGTTGCTGATTTTTTTTTTTTAAAATTCGATCAGTATAAGTAAGACCATTATAATAAGAAGCAAAAACATCATGCAAAAATCACCAAAACAACTCATGACAAATTATTCTAAGACTAACTGGTAGGAAGTTATTATATACATATGCAAGTTGAGGCCAAACAATATAAAACCCATTTGGACGCTTCACAAATACAAAACAAGAACAATAACAAAATCTTTTGAAAATCTAATTCAAAAATGGAAAATAATGTCGCACCTAAACCGAAGTGTTGAATTTAATACAGTAACTTTGAAGCAAATAACTTCTTTCATTTCATTTATTTATTCTTATCATGGGTCTTTTTCATCATTATTAATTTTACCCCTCGAAGATAAGAATATATTGATTGCCGAAACAGAAATGCGTTTTTTTTTATTCAGTTGACGGGCAAAGAGAAAACTGTTGTCGTCTTCTATTTATCTTGTCGTCTTTGTCATTTCTAATATATATATATATATGATAAATCATTTGTAAATTTTACTTACTTGGTCATTTCGACACGATCAACATCAACAAAAACGTTTAACACATTTCCTCCTACAATATAACCTACAGCAACTCCAACTGCTGCTGAACAAAATGTTAATCCTGCAAAATAAATAAAAAATAACATATTTCTTTAACAAGATATCCAACACAACTCAAATTGCTCCAGATCAAAAGGTTAATTCTGCAAAATAAATAAAAAATAACATATTTCCTTAAAGAGATATCCTACCCAACTCCAACTGCTGCTGAACAAAATGTTAATCCTGCAAAATATATAAATAAAAAGTTAACATATTTCCTTAACAAGATATCCTACACAACTCCAGCTGCTGCTGAACAAAATGTAAATTCTGCAAAATAAATAAAACATTTAACATATTTCCTTCACAATATAACCTACAGCAAATCCAGCTGATACTGAACAGAATGTTAATCCTGCAAAATCAATTTTAAAAATTAACATATTTCTACCTGCAATATATCTTATCTATTCTAATAGAACCCATAGATTTTAACATTTTTTACTCTAATTACTGCTGAACAAAATGTTCATCCTGCAGATTAATAAAATATTTTACATATTTCTTTCTCAAATATGACATAAATAAACTGTAACTACTGCTAAACTTGTCAAATGACAAAAAAACATTAAAAACATTTTCTATTTCATTATAACAGAAAGCTTATTGAACTGCTAAACAATTTTGAACATGCCAAAGAAAATATCATAAAAAAATCAATGATAGCAAGTCTGCCAAAAAACAAAAAAATTACCACTTTCTTCATCCAATTTAATCGGCTGTCAGTAACTACAACTTAAGCTGAGCAGAATTTAAATTAATTCTGCCATATAATAAAATTTTCACAATGTAATACATTTTCTATTCTTATATAACCCAAAGGTTTTAAAGTTTTTTACTCTGCTTTTGCTGCAACCTTTTACCTTTCCCAGTACCAACAGCCAAAGCAATTTACCAATCTGACAATCCAGTTGATCAACTTAAATTGAGTTGTTGGATTGTCAAATTGATGGCTTGTTTGTAAAGCAGTGAAATAAAAGTTTCTAACCTCAGCATTGTACCAACTGTGAAGTGATTTAAAGCTACTCTATAGTCACTAGTAGCTATTATTTTGAAAGGATTAAAATATTTTGTAAGATGTAAAAAAAATCTTCAAACAGCTATTCGCCATATTGCATAAGTGAAATATGGAATAAAATTACCAATATAGAGCTAACAGTATTTCAGTTCTTGGGAAAACAAATTAAAAGATGAAAATTATAGAAAAAAGTCAAAGAGCGACAGATCAAGGGAAACAACTTTGAAAATCCATAGGTAAGATTTAAAGTTTGATGTAGTGGTGATGCCAAATTTAGAAAAAAAAATTCTAGAAGACATTGTCACAGTTCTTAGCTTAGTAAGATTTAAACACTGTGAATCTTTACTGCATGGTTATGATTAAAGTGATAAGAATCTTGTTCTTGATTTCCACAATTAAAAAAAATCATTATTTAATTGCACAACGCATGTGACTTTTCTACTGATAATTTGTGATAAAAAAATTATGAATGTGGCTTTACATTTTGAATCTTGTGACATTATTAAATTATTGATTTTCCTAACATAAAAATAGACTTAAAAAATTCTTGTAGAAGCCTATGAATTTTCAACAGAGAAAAGCAAAATTATTTTCCTTGATTTGTCATTTTTGTCATTTTTCTAAGAAATTCAGCTTTTAATATTGTTTTCCCTAGAAATAAAATATGGTTTCCTCTATATTTTAATTTCATACCAAGTTTCACTAATTCTATGTGGCAGGTTGCTGTTTGAAGATTTTTTTTACATCTTACAATATTTTAACCCCTTTCAAAGTTATATGTACCAGGTAATACAAACAAGCTTTAAATCACTTCAAAATTGGTACATTGCTGAGGTAAGAAACTATTACTTCACTGCTTTACTAACAACCCATCAATTTGACAATCCAACAGCTCAATTTAAATTGATCAACTGGATGTCAGATTGGTAAATTGCTTTAGCTGTTAGTACTGGGAAAGGTAAAAGGTTGCAGCAAAAGCAGAGTAAGTAGTAAATTTAAATGGGTTTCACCCAACTTCATTTTTGTAAATAATGAGAGCCCGTCGTAAACATCAATGATTTTAATTTTGATGTGAAGTATTTTTGTAGAGTACATTCATTGAAGAAGTTTTTCATTTTGAAGACTAGAGGCTCAGAATAATGAGCCTATAATTTTCACATGACTTAGGCCGATCAAAAACAAACAATTATTGACAAATAGTGGTCATGTGTGTTGTTTACATTATAGATGATCTCCAATAGCTGTTTTCTGTCAAATGTCATATTCCATCTGGCATTTTTAATGTACCAGCCATTCAGAAACTTGAATCATTCATGGCGGCCATGCTATCTGTCCGATCGGATTTTTTGCATAGATGTTTTCTTGAGGCAAGGAGAAGGTATCTTATGTTTTTGTCTAGCGGTTTTTAAATAAGAAAGTATTTTTTCCGGCCAAGAGAATGAGACTTTATACAGAATCTTACAAAGGTGTTCAAATCAAATATTATCCATATGGCCGAGCATTGTTTCATATTGGCTAAGTGGTTTCATAGGAGAAGATTATTTAATTGAAAACAAGAATCGTCCATGGAGGCAATGTTTGTCCGATCGAGGGAAAATGAGCAAACTTTATAAAGTACCTTGCATTGAAGCCTCCTGTAAACTTTGGTTCCGTCTAGCTTAGAGGTTTTAGAGATAAAGATAAAAATGAAAAAATTACAGAAGGACGATGGACGCCAACAGATGATAATAGCTCGTATGGCTTAGAAGAAAAAGCATTTTTAAATAGGGATTCCGTAAAATTTAACAACATCTCAAAAGAGATAAACATTAAGCCTTTCAAGAAGGGCTACATTTCATTCACATCGTAAATCTCGTTACATTTTGCTGTACACTAATGCCACCAGCATGAACGCATATTCCTGCTTTCCCTGCCTATAGGGTTAATGTTTCGCAGTTGATTCAATATTCTCGTGCCTGTTCCAAGTATTTGGATTTTCTGAAGAGAGCATTGCTGTTGTCGCATTGATTACTACAACATGGATACATCCAATCAAGGTTGAAGCCCTTCCTCCTAACATTTTATGATCGCCATCACGAATTGGTTGATCCATACGGTATCATTGTATCTCAATAAGCTCTTGACCTGTTACCGGTGATATAAAATCAGTTTACCTCTTCTCTGATTAACGTAAACCCGAATAAGAGTTTAAGGATTCTACGACGGGTCTTGCGCGCAAGACAGGTGATGCTTTCCTTTCATAGGCACCTGATCACACTCCTGTTTTGTAAATGAGATCGTGGATTCCAAGCCTTTGTTTCTTTTGTTTTCGTTTAATCTTTTAGTGTTGTGTGTTTGTCGTTTTGGTCTTGTCCTCGTTGTTCTCCGGAGTTCGTCAGTACTT
>JAULBM010045537.1:0-10677 GCA_032357055.1 Geukensia granosissima | reverse complement strand
TCCAGCATTTTACTGTGTCCAGCACTTTACTGTGTCCAGCTCTATACTGTGTCCAGCACATTATTGTGTCCAACAACGTACTGTGTCCACACTTACCCAAAGTGACTTTAGTTCACCATTCACATTTCAATGTGCTGCGGTCGTATCATGCTGCGCTTGCGAAGCACCTCTGTTTTTAATGTCCTTCAGCATCGTTTATTTGCCAATATATTATCCAAATCATAGAACAAATTCTTGTGAACATTACTCATTTTACTTAAAAAAATTTGTCCTGTCTTTTAAGAAACCACAGATAATTTAACCTTTTTGTGTATTGATCTCTGTTGAATTTTATGTGTGTTTGGTTTCAAGTGAACGGTCCAATTTCACCCATTTTGCAAATCACTTGTCAAGTGAGCTGTAATGACATGTTGCAAAGGCATTATGTTGTGCAAGGTGTCCTACAGTATGCATAGATGCAATGCATAAGGGATTAGATCGAGTGAAATTTTTTGTTTGTGTCTCCCCTGAGCCTATAGGGATGGGGCATAACTTTTTACCTCAACATACTATATTCATTCAATATCTACATGTATATTTTAAGTTTGTCTCAATTTCAGATTGTTTTAAGACAATTTTAACTTTTAATTGCCTCTATGGTACTTTTAAGGGATTTGAAAACTATTTTTTCTGCACCCCTTTATAAGCAGTTGAAAACACATCTTATCCCAACACTACAGATTGATTTTTTTATTGTTTGTATTAATTAGGTGAGAAAATGATTGAGTTTTAGAAAGAAAAGTGAAAATAAATACATGTAGATAGAATTCAGACTATAAGCTTAAAGTTGTCTATCTTTAAAATCCCCATTAAAACCATGATGGTGATAAATGGTCATTTGCGAGATATGGTCGGATACCAGTATCACTGAACTGTATTAAACTGGATAACAGCATGTGTTGGGGCAAGTCTGACTCTAAGACAAAAGCGGTATTATAAATAATTTATAATTATGTGTGCAAATTCCTCTTAAATAGATCCTACATGTCTAGTCCAAATAATTATGACGTCTTCTTCGGATCTTTGATTTATTTTTTTCTTGGCGATCCTACATCCTACATCAATGTAGGATCGCCAAGAAAAAAATAAATCAAAGATCCGAAGAAGACGTCATAATTATTTGGACTACTACATGTCCTATAAATGTTCATGTCTGTAGAAAAACTTAAAATGACAATTCCATCTTATAATATACCTATGGAACTTAATTTAAAAGTGTGTTTTGGTGTATTGGGGTATATTAGCAGGGATTTAGATAGGCCTCGTCACTTTCGTCAATGGCGAATGATTTTGAAAAATGATGAAAAACTTTCTCCTACAATTCGTCACTTCATTTTCTAAAATCATGAGGAGTAGGAAGAATCTGACCATTTCTACCTTGTTAATTAAACACTCTAATCCAATTTCAGGTGCCACTTTTATGACACAAGTAATTAAATTAATAATTGCTACAGGTTAAAATGGCTAGTGAAATGGATCATTGAATGACTGCATAACAATGTCACACTTCAACAACTATTGTCTAATCCAACTAAATAAACAGGTAGTTGATAATTAATTATGAACTACCAGACATTTATTTCAATCACATTTTCTTCATTAAGAAAATTAACATTGTTTAAATATATTATTTATTATAAACAACCACTGTTTAAATATATTATTTATTATAAACAACCATTGTTTAAATATATTATTTATTTAAATATATTATTTATTATAAACAACCACTGTTTAAATATATTATTTAAATAAACAACCACTGTTTAAATATATTATTTATTATAAACAACCACTGACATGACTGACCTGCAAAGATGTTTTCCCGCCATTTTGCACTTAAACAGAAGTCATGTGATAGTTCCAAATTATAGCTTAATACCAGCACTTCAAGCATCAAAAGAAATGAACTACCAGGAAACATTTATTTTCTTGAGAATAATATAAAAGTCGTTTTATCTGAAAATGTCTTTCTGCTATTTTTTCTCAGTTTGCAATCAGACATCCGTAATATTAAATCCTCCATTATTGGAGCACCACTTCATATTCAAAAATACAGGAATGTAGGTCATTGTAGTTTTCTAAATTAAATGTGACAATATAATTTCTCTATTCTAATCAAAATTAATGTTTAGAGAAGGAGAAAAATAACAAATTCATTTTTGGCATAGGACATCTTTCTTCCATAATGTCAATGATTATATACATTGTACACAGAATGTACCCATACTACCAGTTTGTTATAATGGAATTATGTCGTACGCAAAAGTGACTAATGACCTCAAAATCCTAGCTAAATAGCCGCTATTGTTATTGACTTTTTTCAAAGTTAATTCCTTTGGATAAACCTCGGAAGTGAATTTGTAGAAATCCGAATTATTGATGGAAAAGATATTAAGGTAATGGTAGGAATTGTTAAATTTGTCTAGCCAATGAGTTCTAGAAGGATCCCTTGTGAAGTTTGGCCAAAAACTGAGATTAATAACAGTAAAGAAACATAGGAGCCTAAAATTTGTTCCCATTGGAATTCCTACGACCTGTCTATAAATTTTATTGCCAAAACGGGATAAAAATGTTATCTGTAAGGAAATAAACAGCATAAAGCATTTCCTCACAGGCCCATTAAGTATATATTTTATATTTGTCAGAGAAAAGTGAACTTTCTCTACTACAGCAAATTTACTTATGATTTTTTTTATCGAAACACCATTCAATCAAATTTGAGAATTTCTGTTTACTACGATAATGTTGAATTTTAGTATAAAGAGAAGAGAAATCATAACTATCAACAGTTTCAAAAGGTATTTCGAAAGTCTGTAATTTATCCAAAACTTCAAGCGAATTTTTTACACTAGTTTATACATTATGATCGTCAGTTTTATTACAGTAATTCATGATCAGTTCTTTAATTTAGATTGAGCACTAGTCAAAAGGACAGAAACTTTAATAGTAGTATACTTACTGGACGCTGAGATAAAACGGAACGTGAAAGGTTTTTTAAGTAGTTAAGGTAACCAGTAAATGGTAGGGACTTTAAAATGGTCAGCAGGGGCCTTAAGCTTATCTGTGGAAGTAATGTGTCTGTCTACTATTTGACTCTCTGTTGAGTGCATGACTTGGGAAGGTAGAAGAATAAAATTTGTTTTCTTTAGTACCTTCATGTAGTATTTACGAAACACCACGACCACATTATTGGTGGCTTTATCAACCGGCACAAAAAACGAATCGAGTTCCGAGTTTTTGAAGTTTAGCTTTAATTCTAGAAATTGAAGATACTGTATTTGTATTTTCCAATTATTTACAATGAATTTGCATTTAATGAGAAAAGCCTCAAGAGATTTTTTAACGGCATTTTCTCGCTTATACCATTTCTTGCAATAGGAAGACAGGGCGTCATAAATGACTCTGCGACAATCATTCTAGTCAAGTTTTGAAGGCGGACGATATTTAGGCCCATTTCGCAAAAAGTTTATAACCTCTCCGTTTTCAACTATGTTATGGTCTCCGGTAATAATATGTCCATAGGGTTCATATCTAAATTTGGATATGTCACAGTCTCGTGTAGTACTGATACTTATACTGATGTGTAATTAAAAAGTATATTTCTAATGTGACAAAAATTGTTTTACTTACCTTTTAAACGTGGATTATACCCGAGATATATAATAGTGTGTCCTTAAGAATTGTTACATTTCGTTGAAATATAAATTTCGACAGTTCCGATAATTATTGATTTCCTACTTTCACTTTTAATTATGTACACCTCAAGTAATAAAGAAATCCTCATAAACATAAGTTTTCAGAATTTACTGTCTAGGGAAGCTAAAATTGTACTTAACAGTTTAAACTGTAGTTATAATAATACATTTCTCCTTAAATACAGAACACCAAATATAAGCATCCGGCATTGGACTTGATATTTTTTTTCTGGTGGGAAAATCTTTCCTGAGTACAATATTATAATGGACTGTTCTAAAATCATAGTATATAAACCCGCCAGATTCGGCATTCCTGGTGAGTTCTGTGCAGGCCACTGCAACAGTAACTTCTCTGGAAATGTATTGTGATTTTGTGAGTACATGTAAACTGTGAATTCTTCCGAGGATTAATTTTGGCCAGTATGTTGCCAGTTAATATTTAAAAGGAATATTATAGTGGACCAGTGTGTTGGTCAAAGTGCATGGAAATCGATGTTAAATATAAAGTGCTTCTTGTGTATTTTGACTAGTGAACTATGGTGGCATTGGAACTTTGTGATATTGTGCGTATATAACCTTGTTCGGGTAAGAGATTCGGACCGTGTGTTGGTCAAGAGAGTATTCAGTCGTTGTGCACGTTGTAACTTTGTAGAGTTAGAGGAATAGGGCCGTTGTAGGTAAGTGTATATTGATTCACTGTGCACATGGTACTAGTAATTCCATGGTGTAATGGGAAGGCCGTTTTTTGGGTTAAGTGAATATTTTATCCCTGTGCTTATTGCGTTATTAGGTTAAGTGAACGTTTCATGTGGCACTATTGTGTTCAAGAGGAATTTCATGCATTTTGACAGAATCGTTGAAAGTTCAAGTCTAATATTAATCATATTTATGTGTTTTCAAATTTATTTGGCTACTATTCCGTGAGTGATATGTACGTCACCTTGGATCCCGGGGTTACCTGGCAACGAAACGAGAGAATGCAGTAAGCATTCTGTGAGAGGCCAGGCCTACACGTTACAATACTAGATCTTTTATAACTATAAGATATAATGGGTGGTTCGATGTTATCAAATTATGGAGGTATAAGATTTTGAACGGTTGCGTCATTAAATATACTCGATAAATATGGCAGTTTTTCCATTATAGGACCGCCTTATACGCCCTCTTTAGCCAATTCACCTACACTGTTTAAAAAGAGTTTTGACTACATGTCCAAAAGAAAAAACGCATATTACCATACTGCGGTCCCGCCCTGGGAAGACGTCAAAACCAAAATAATGAATGATTACATCTCAAATGGTTGATAAAAATTATCAAGAAAACCTTTATATTCAGCTTTCTATTCTTGCATATTTTTTACAGGTTTTGAACATTTTTATTGGACACAATAATGTCCTGGACACAGTAATGTGTTGGACCCAGTATAGAGCTGGACACAGTAAACTCCTATGAGTTGACTCATATTATCCTTAAATCTGGTGTCACTTTATTAATTTTTTCATTAGGAAACATTTAGAAAAACAACCATCAAAATCATATTCAAAATAAAATTTTTCCATAACATACGAAGTTCAATTCACCTCCCCCACTAATTTGACCCCTTTAAGCTCAAAAACGGTAAAAGATATAGAAAATCCGGTGAAATATAACTGAAAGCTCTGATTATAAAGATGAATCAAATGCAAAATAAAACCATCGAAATAAAATTTCTCATCTCCTGCAAAACACTTTGTCACCTTTTATACAAAAAAATCGGAAAAAGCTACCAAAAAACAATGCTTCGATTAGCTTTTGTTGTATTTTTTATGAGGAATGATTTGGAAAACCCCCATCAAAATCGGTTGAAAAAATAAAGTTTTTCCATATTAAAAGAAATTGAATCCCCATACCCCAACCACTTTGACCCCTTTTAGCTCGAAAACGGTAAGGGATAGGGAAATTCCGTTGACATACTACTGAAAGCTCCCATTCGAATGGAATCAAATGACAAAAAAAAAAAACATCAAAAATAAAAAATTTCTCATCTCCCTCAAAATCGCATTCTTTAAACCCTTTGACCCCTTTTTAAAAAAACCGTATATTTTACAAAAAAAGTTTGCAGTAATTTTTGTTGCATTTTTCAAAAGGAATTATTTGCCAAAAAAAGCCAGCAAAATCCAATGAGAAACAAAAGTTTCAAACATTAGGGAGTGGCCATTTTTGGACCCCTTTATCTCAATATTAGTAATAGATAGGTCATGACACTTATGTTGAATTTTTTGTATGGAATAAAAAGAAAAAAAAAAACATCAAAATTTCCCAACAATTATAAAACTTACATTTGAAAATTGAAAAATCCCCTTTTCGACCATCTTTAAAAGACGGTCGAGGCTCGATCACAGAAAATCAATCACAACCTGTATTTAATATTTGGTATCATTGTGTTAAAATTTAAAATGAATCCAAATACTAGAACTAAAATTATTGAATGGAATCTAACTGTCTACGGACACCGATGCCGACATGCCCATAACATAATACGACCACAAAATTTTCGTGGTCGTATAAAATGAGATGGTGTATGATTGCAAATTAGACGGCCATCCAATTCGCACAAATTATAAACATATACAGTTGTCCTAAGGCCTTAAAAATGGACATATATCCACACCCCAAGGCAAGTTGTAAAATACAATGTGATGAAATTCAAAAGCAATGCATATCGGCTAAATAAATAAACAGTGCAAAACAAGAAACACTTAAACTTAAAACCAACATTCACTGGCTTACAGGTTCCTGGCATGGGATAGGCACATTAAGTATGTGACGACTATTTAGGTAAAATTTCTTCTAAGTGTGGTTTAAGTTGTCTCATTGGTTTCGTTAGCGAAGATTAAAATAGAAAGTAAACAGACAACGGCGAATGCAAGCTTACATTGCGTTTAAGTCTAGGTTGGATAATAACTACATTACTTATGTCCATATCCAACTTTTAGCTTTTAATTTAAATTTGACCAGAAAATTTCAAAGAGTAATAAAGTATCAGTGCAGCGCGCAGACTGGCCACATTCACCTCAACACACCAAAGACGAACAGCAGATAAACAGGAGATAAATCATTTGAATAGCACAGTACATGTATAGCGTAAAACGTACAAAATACGAAAAAGGAACGAAAAAGTAACGAATTAGTTACAGGTTATCAGTCGCGCTCGAAGACGAATATTCATGCGTTTACAGGGTATATTCACCTCAGCAAAACCGAAACAAACAGCAGAAACAAAATGTTTAAATATCAGATTGCATTTATAACAGAAATCGTATAAAAAACGAATCTGTAACAAATAAGTGAAAAGGTTAAAGTTGAGCGCGCAGACGGGTTCACATGCGCTGAAAGGGCACATTCACATCAATACGCAAAAAACAAACTGCATAGACAGATCAATTGAATAGCACACTGCATGTAAGGCGTAAAACGTACAAAATACGAAAAAGGAACGAATAAGTAACAAGTTATCAGTGGCGCACGAAGACACAACCGAAACAAACAGCAGAAACAAAATATTCAAAAATCAGTTTGCATTTATAACCGAAATCGTATAAAAAATCGCATCAACAAATAAGTAATAAAGTATCAATGGAGCGCGCAGACGGGTTCACGTGCCTTAACAGGTCACATTCACCTCTCAACACGGCAAAAACAAACTGCAGTGACTAATCATTTGAATATCACAGTGCAGGTAAAGCGAAAAACAAAAAAGTAATGAATAAGGAATAAGGAATAAGTAACAAATAAGTAACGAATAAGGAATAAGTAACAAATAAGGAATAAGGAATAAGAAACGAATAACTAACGAATTAGGAATAAGTAACGAATAAGGAATAAGGAATAAGTAACGATTAAGAAATAAGAAATAAGTAACGAATAAGGAATAAGGAATAAGTAATGAATAAGTAACGAATAAGGAATGGGGAATAAGTAACGAATAAGGAATAATTAATAAATAGCCAACTTGACAGCCCTGTATATGACTGTAATTTACACATATTATGATGGCTGTCTCGTAGACACTCATGCCACATGTTCTTTTTCATATTTGAAAATTGCATGTGATGTATTTATCACATGTATAATGCTTTATGTAAGAGATTGTCGCAATGGATAAAAAGGCAAGCTACCGTTTTCTTATAAAAAAAGTGGTTTTTTTTTAAGAATGAAAAAAGTAAGCAAGTTGCAAAAAAGACAAAAAAAGAAAAAACAACAAAAAAAAAGAAAAAAACAAGATACTTTTATTGTGCAAACCTTATTAACTGCAAAGATGCTTCCCTTGGCAAACATGTACATACAAATAGCTGCACTTGCTTTGGTACTTGAGAGAGGATACTGAATCTTAAACAACGGCATCATATAGGAGGCAATTGTGCAAAGTTGCATTTACAATTATTTTGACTGAAATTAAGCTTTATTAAAGAAATCTATTGCTTTAGGACGACACCATAGAGTTACTGAGCCTGGCTTTCAAGAATTATCTCATTACATAAAAATAGGAGACGTGGCATGATATCCCATGAGACAGCCACCCACCAAATGACAGTAGAATTTAAACTTCCACAGGTTCCATTACAGCTTTCAACAATGACCCAGAGTCCACACCATACTGAAAGCTGTAAAAGGCCCCGAAATACAAGATGTGAAACTATTCATAAAACACGACAGACGATGCAAATATGAAAACGCACCAGAACGCCCGGTGAAAGACTAATGTAACATAAATGTAAAGGTATCTAATAATATATGTAGTTAAATGAGTTTGTTGATCTCAAGAAGAAAAATTCTAAAATCTCGCTTCAATTGATAGAAAGGTTTGCAATTTGTAAATTAGGTAAATATGAAGTAATCGGCGGTTGGCCTACGTTTTTCTCTCCTTGTAATTTTAGCTGTTGTAATTATCTGTGTACCTCTGCTGTGTCTGACCTTGGACCATGGTCTGTATGTACTGTAACTAGAGGTTGAAATCGCTTACCTGACTCGAAGTTGGCTAAAAAATTGCCCTGTTTTTTTTTAATTGTTTGCATTTAAACAGTTCAATCTTAAATATGGATAAGGTTTATTGTTAAAAAACGTCAGGTATTAATGGTGTGACAAAAATGTTTTACTTACCTTTTCTACGTGGATTATATCCAAGATAATAACAGTATATCCTAAAGAACTGTAACATTTCGTTAAAATATAAATTTGGACAGTGCCGATAATAACTGGTTTCCTACTTTCTCTTTTGATTATGTCATCTAAAGTTGTGGAATTTACTGTCTAGGGGAGCTTAAACTGTACTTAACAGTTTAAAGTGCAGTAATAATAATATATTCCTCCTTTAATAGGGAACACCAAAAATAAGCACCCATATTTCAGATTTGACATTTTCTCTGTCGGGAAAATCTTACCTGAGTACCTACAATCATATAATGGACTGTTCTAAAATCAAAGTATATACACCCGCCAAATTCGGCATTCTTGGTCAGTTCTATTCAGGCCACTGCGAGTGCAATTTCTCTGGAAATGTACTGTGATTTTGTGAGTACATGTTTACTATGAGTTGTTCCGAGGATTAAATGCGGCTAGTGTGTTGGCAGTTAATATATAAAAGGAATAATATAGTGGACTAGTGTGTTGGTAATAGTGCATGGCATTTGCTGTTAGATTCGAAGTGCATCCAGTGTATGTTGATAAGTGAACTGTGGTGCCATTGGAACTATGTGATATAGTGGGTATATAACCTTGTTCAGGTAAGGGATTCGGACTATGTGTTGGTCAAGAGAATATTCAGGTATTGTGCACGTTGTTACTTTGTAGAGTTAAGGGAATAGGGCCGTTGAATGGCTAGTGTATATTGATTCCATGTGCATATGGCAATTCCATCGTGAAATGGATAGGCCGCGTTACGGGTTAAGTGAATATTCATTCCCTGTGCTTATTGTGTCCTTACGGGTTAAATGCATGTTCCATCTGACACTATTGTGTGCAAGAGGAATTTCATGAATTGTGACAGAAACGTTAAACAACATGTTATATCCAGAGGAGTTGGTATTCGAGTATAATATTCATCATATTTGTCTATTTTCTAATTTATTTAGATACAATTCCGTGTGTGTTATGTACGTCACCTTGAATCCCGGGGTAAACTGGTAACTAACAGAGAGAATGCAGTAAGCATTCTGTGAGAGGCCAGGCTTACACGTTAAAAAATTGGTGGCAGCGGTGGGATTCAAGCGTGATTGTACATTCATGATAGAAATATTCAGCAGTTGCATTAGTTTAAAGTGTTGTATCAAATGTTTGGTTTTTCATTTGGTCTGTGTAGAAATGTCTATGTCCTTCGTAAGGGACGTTAAGACGTTGGTCCCGTGTTAAGGGTCTGTCACGCTCTGGGCAAGTTAAAGACCCCTCCTGCAGAGTTCGCAAAGAGTAGGCTCCTTGGGGCCGCTGCAGAGGCAAAATTATTTCTTACCGGTTTTTGAAACTTAACAACATTTTGGACAGTGGCAATCAAAATATCGCATACATTCTTAAGGATAATTAAATGAAACTAAATAAGGAATTTATACTTACTTTATATTACAGTGAGTCTCGTGTTTCATAGATTATGCTGACGAATTCTGGATGAGTTATGAATAGTGTGTTTTCTGTTGGATAACAGATGGAATTAATTGTTCTTTGTTGACTGTTTGTCCAGTTAAAAAGTGATTATTGATGTTTTGATTCATGTTATGGTCCAGAGAATACCTTTTCGTAAAGGTGGAAAGAGTTAGGTTCAGTTGTATGACCATTGTGATCACAGAATATTCAGCATCAGTATTTGTAAAATTTGGGGGACGCATTTCTTTGAGCTGGGAGCAATGTGACAAAAATGTTTTACTTACCTTTTCAACGTGGATTTTATCCAAGATAATAATGATATGTCCTA
>JAULBM010045536.1:0-20461 GCA_032357055.1 Geukensia granosissima | reverse complement strand
CACAATAAGCATCTGACGTCATCATAACAAGAACGCCAAAAGGACGGCAAAACGCAAGTCTGTGATGTTTCTGGAGAGCACGAACGCTTCGGTTTTGAACTAAGTAAATTAAAAGGTCCGTCTCTTCAAGTTGAAAGTCGAGCTGTTATGTGTTTATGTTATAAACCAAATTTTTGACATCCATTATGGCCGCACTCACAAGCAAAAACCATGGCTACCACTTAAGTCAGAGGTCACTTTACCGATTTTTATGACGGATATGGCCGATATTATCAGTTTGGTCAAAGGTTATAAGATTTCACGTTGTTTGTGCTGGTGGTAAAGCATCCGTGATACTGATCATCGTCTTGCAGCTTATTTTCAACGTTACTTGTAAATGTAGTAAGAATTTATATTCACAAAGCATCTGACTTAACCAAATTCAACGAGGACTTTGTATTTAACTATTAGTTAAACTAGCAAATCAGACTGATGGGTTGGTTAGATGACATAAATATTCAAGGAAAGATATGTTGTTAATGTCGAGTCCAACAATGCAAGATTTCGGCCAAATTAGAGAAAAGATTGATTGATAGTCCAGTAGAGAATATTTTATGAATATTCAGGACGAGTAAAGAATTTGTTCAGAAAAGTAACTCCAACTCCCTTCCCCTGAAAATCAAATGACCTTGAATAATGCAAAACATATAATATTTCATCAGATTTTATCGAAATGTATGGTCGATTTTGGCAGTCATCGGATTTGACAAAAAACAGGAGGACGGGTGTCCTTAAGAAGCTTGACTTGTTCTCTGTTGGAGTTCATGGTTTCCTTGTCGGTTTGATTCTTGTTCTGTCTTCTTCAATTTTGTTATATTTAATTTCATTTGTTTTGTGTTTTTTGTTTGTTTGATTGTTTGTTTATTTCCAACCTATTTATCTCAAACACCGGTACAATCAGCTTTTACAAGTACTCGGGCCTAACTGAATAATTGAACAAAACTTTATTACACTCTTAAAGTCTGCTTGTTTTAAGTACTCTTATAACCTACAAACAAGGTTAGTATGCTTAAAATATAAAATAGTACTATTTTAGACCACTCATTAAAATTTAGGAACTCACCATTTGATAGAGAAGTAAATATTGTAGCGAATCTTTAACACAACAAGTATAATTCTTAGCATCAGATATGTCATGAAATAAATATTTAGCACAACCGGAACGTGCAAGATCCTTTCCCTGTAGTGTAACACATAAGGTGGTATCATCTTTATATCTCCACTTTGCCTTGTCAATAGTGTCTTCCTCCCTGGTTTCCCATGTATAAATCTGCACAGATGTCCAAACTACGAAGCTCATTAATACTAAAGACATGATAAATGATAAACTAACGCCTATAATCAGTTGACATGCCTCACGTGTGACTTTGTTTATTCCGGGTCTTTGGCTGACATTAGCATTTTCTGGTGGTCGTGAGTAGTCTTCTTCGACGGTGAATACCTCCATATGCGCCCGCACTTGAGATTGTCTCGCCCAAAAATCATCTGGTATTATAGTTTGCATCTTCAATACACAATTATAATCATAAAATAATGATCCCCAAATTGGACTTAAATAAAAATTATTCTCTGTTTTTGCGAAAAATCATTTTTGATAATATACCACTTATCTTCATTATTTATACTTCAAAAACGGAAATGCCCATGTTTGTTCAAAATATGGGAAATTTGTTATACAATAAAAAAAACCGATGAATCACAATCAATTTTAGCAATTTCTTTTTTAATTCACTATATAAAAAGTTTTAATGGTCAATTTTGTCTCCCCTTTCAAACGATAACTGATCCTTACATGTGAATGTATCACAAATGACATCCCTCCAATAGATTATAATACGTTGTATGTACACTTAAAGTTAGCTTTAAGGAAATACAATAGTGTACAAGCACTTGTTTTAAACTACATGTATTTCCTTGTTAATTATATATATATTCTTTTAGCTTTTTGTACAATACACGTATTAGTTTAGAATGAAATAGTAGCAATGTTGTAAGTTTTCATCGTCGGTCAAAAATACTAAATGCGTTAAGGTCAGAATTCGCCTTCAAACTTGAAGTTGTGATTTAATAATACAAATTATAAAATTATATATTATATAAAAAGAAAATTCGAAGATACCTAAGGGGCAGACAACAATCGATAAGGTAGACGACAGTCAAGACCAAGGCCAACAAAATGAAACGAAAGACAAACAAAGAACACACAACATTACACTGAAAGTTTACGTTTGAGTAACAAAAACCTTACAAAAACCTGGGTTAGTTCAGGTGCTCATGAAGGGTAAGAAACTCCTGCTCAACTAGTGGCACCCGTCGTGCTTTATGTTCTTTTGAATACTGAATGCATTATTAAGGAAAGAAAGTTCAGTACTGGTCAGTAGTCAAAGCATAACCTATAAACATAAAGGCTTACTTTTTGCACAAAATTTCATAAATCATACAGACTAAGATAATATCTGCATTTAAGACAATTTCTGAACTAAAAACTGTCACACAAAAAACAAAATTTTGCCTCGATCTATTCAAGTATTTAAAGTCTTTAGAATTAAATGTGTTCAGTGTGAAATTGAGAAGTGTCATAGACTACAAAAGATTTTGTTGTTATGTTTTTATACGGTTTAAGCAATATTGTTTTGAAACACTTAAAAATATTTACGACAATTTGGGGCTAAAAAGTCACCAGGCTTTTTGTTTTTCTCTTAGATGTTCTCTCTGTATGCATGTACATTTTAGAGAGCGTTTTAAAAATAAACCGTTTCAAAAGGGGTTTGTTGGAGTTAAATAAATGGAAAATGTTTTAAAATGTAATTAATGCTGAGGCTCTTAAAAATGGATTCGATTACAAAACATAAAGCTTATTGTTAAATCAGATTTTATGGAACTGAATGATTAAAAGACGATACATGACGCCACAAAATAATAAAGCAAAAAAAAAAAAAATAAAAACAATGATTTAAACTTTAAAATTTAAAACCGTAATATAGAATATATTTGAAATGTAAACTGTACAATGTACATATAGTAATATTTCTATTGTCGAATGGCCAATACTTTATAGAAAATGACTCTTCATCCCAGAGGCTGTATTTCTTGTTGACATTTCTCGGACATTAAAGGGTTTATTTATTGGTTCGTTTGAAATCCCTAAACAAGAAAGAACCCTGCTTTAGCCGGTGATCTTTGATTCGTTTTGAGTTTTATTTTTCGGTGTAGAATATTTAAGTTGTTTGGACTCTTGTTGTAAAACAGGTGTTGACTTGCTTCCTTTCTTTAAACTTCCGATTGTTATGTCTTTGTTTACTAAGTTAAAATGAGTAGATTATAGACTAAGATAATTATTTTTAGGGCTTTGGAGAGTTAGATTTGTCGAGATGCAAATTGTAAATGATCTTTTAAACAATAATTTATCTAGAATTTAAAACACTTTAGCAACATATACCTGGACAATACACACCAGAACGGGTGTTGCACTTAACCTTCATGAGCACCTGATTCCACTCCCATTTTGTAATGGACTTGATGGTTTCCAAGCCTTTGTTCCTTTTGTTTTCGTTTTATCGTTTGTTTTGACTTGAATTTTTCTTGTCTCTTTGGACTATGCAATTTTGATCTCTCACATGGGTATTCTAAACTGGACTTACTGAGAATAAATTCTTAACAAACTTTTCCAGTGTTAGCATAAATCAAAGGTAGATTCTCAAAATTTCAAGATTTGTACTAGTTCATCGAATCAAGGTTCATCTCTTACAATAGCATTTAAACATTTGATTTCTCTACCCTTTACCAAAATAAGATATGGCGATAGTGATTATGATTTTTGTCATCAAGCTAGTTTAAGATATTTATATGAACGAAAACCATGCTTGATTTTCGAAATGTGATAAAATTCCGAATTTTAATATATATCATTTCTTATGTGATTTTGAAGACATACTTCACTTTAATGTAAAATTAACGATTTTGAAGACATACTTCACTTTCATGTAAAATTAACAGATTCTTACAGAAAACAGTTCATAATTAGATAATAAGTATATTGACTTACACAAATGACCGACCTGTATTTCTTTTTTTTACCTTTTCCGGAGCACCTGAACTTACCCTGGTTTTTTGTACGGTGCGTTTTTATCTAGCTTTAGTTTTCAGTGTAGTGCTGTGTGTTCTTTTTTTTTCTTTTTCTGTTAATTTTGTTGGTCATGGTCTTGTCTGTCTTCTAACTTTCTGTCTGCCCCTTTGGTATTTTCTAATTCCTTTTTATATGTATTGAACACACAATTGTTGTTTTCAACAAAGAAACAGTTTATTAAAAAAAACTTAAAGATATAAATAAAAAACAACTTCAAAAATACATACAAAACAACCGATAGATAACTAACAAAGAGACTAATGTATTTTATATAGACCAATACTACACAGTTCCTCAAACTTGTAAACATATTCAGGATTTAAAACCTTTACATATACAGTATCTCCTCGGTATAATTTAAACGATCCTTGCAGGAAAATATTTTCAAAGTTTTGAAATTCTTTTCTTACATCCATCTTCTTGTGCAGAAGTAGTTCGTCATTGACATTATCATTCGTGGAATTAAAATGTCGTCTGTAGAGTTTTATCTGAACTCTTTGATTTGGTAATTCTTTGTATGTTTTTTCAAATTTGATTGTTATAGACAGGTACACCCTGAAGAGATTGGTGCTCCATACTTCTATAGCAGTTGAATTTTCACCTCTACCATTTATCACACAATTCTTGACTGGCTTCCATATTAAACTACCTGTAAATATAAAAATTTCATGAAAAGCATTTGAATAGGTTTGGTTCATCACCGTGCCTCCCGTTTTTTCTCTAATTAGAATGCATCCCTGTTATGATTCGTATTGATTGACAAAATTACAATTACAAATAAACTAGAATTGACACCTTTTCAAAATTTATATCAATCAATTAAAAGAGTTGATAAAAAATATTCGTTGATCACTTAACGATGTCCCAATATAGATTTAGTTTGCTTTCCAATTGTTTTTTTTCTCTTGCTGTTTCAGTTAACTAAGATGAAACCAGTCTGCAAATTGAAAGATATTTGCTTTTTATTTTTAAAATTATAAAAACTAAACTTAAGTGTCAAATCGACAGCTTTTTATGAGATGTATTTAACTCATGCTGGTAGATTTTTCTTTCTTAAAAATGAGAATCGGACAAAACACATGCACAAAAAATATATATGTAAATATAATAACTTATTTAGTAATACTGCTGTTACAGAAATCGAACAGATGGCAACATTTTTTAAAAAGTCAACACAAAATAAAATCGAGAAACAAGACTGTTATCTTGCTTTTTGTCTTATATTCTTAACTCTGTTACAGTCAAACCTGCTATAAAGATCACTTCTTCTCCGACAAAAACTTTCTTGTCAGGCTTCAGTTTCATAAACATAACAATTAAAAGGATTTCCTCAATTTTTAGGGCTTCAGTTTGGTAAGATATCTAGGATTTTCCTCAAATCCCTGAGTTTTTCTCAAATATTGAAAAGCTGTAATCTAATAAGTCGGTTTTTAATTGAGGACAAGGTTGAGGAAATCGTTTATGAAACTGAAGCCAGGTCACACTAATCATATTAAGTTATATCGACCCTAAATTTAAAGGTCATCTCTCCTATAGGATCATTTTTTGTCTGGAAAATGACCTTAATATAGAGGTTTTACTGTATTTATTTAGAATTTATAAGTTGACCTTCAATGACAATAATATAAAATTCGTACAAGTAGGTCAAAAATGACATTATTGATCATAGGAAATAGTTATTATTAATATATTTACAAACCGTTTGATAACACTTCCGGTATGGCATTAGAATGGGAACATATATCATTGTTAACTGCGGATGTGAGTCTCTTTTGCTCTTGATTTATCTGAAATTGCAAAAATGCTTGAAATTTGATCTGAATAATATTTCCTCTTTTATTTATCCATATATGGTTATTTTGGCATCAAGCAAATATCGAAAAGAAATGAAATTCAGGCGTTATGTAATAGAATATGTAGCTATAGCGGCTATAAATTATATTGCTTGAGTAATCGCTATGTCTCGTTGTTAAGGGCTTTACAGTGACTTTTAGCCTTGAAACAACAATATAAATATTATTTAATTCCATTTTGATTGTCCCGTACTACTTGTTATGGTTTCCAATTTACAACTACACCATATATTTTCTTACCATTATAAACCTATTTGCCTCGGTGGTTAAGTCTTAGTGTGCTATGCTCGAGTGCAGAAAGTGGTATTGTTGTTCAACAATTACACCAAACAAAAAACTCTAATAAACACTCAGAATTTCAGAGCAATGATTGACTCAGAGTCTTTTTTACTTTAACATTGATTGATTGATTGATAGATTGTTGTTTAGCCTCCAGTGGCAAATATTTCGTGCATATTCAGGACGAAAACAAGTTAAACAATAAATCAATATGTAGACTGTGAGCAAAGGACCGGTAAAGGGGGGACTTTTGACTGCCACTGAAAAAATTGCGGGTTGGATAGGGGTTGAAAATTTAGCCTTGTAACTTGCCGCCTACTGACCACTCAAAATGAGCTGTTACAACGGTCTTTAACGTGCTTAAGACGTGGCACTTCCTAAACACGGTGCGTCTTTAACGACTACCTCTTGACGGATTGTGAATTTAGACATCCCCCGCATTCAGGGACGCCATTTTTAGAGGACTAGTGCCTCCAGGACGGAGATACATCGTGCTTATTCTTACCCCGGCACAACCTTCGAGAAGGGGAGTTCGATTATTTATACATCCGGCTTGAACTAACGGACGCCCCTTTAGCAGGGGCTCTACCTGCAGGCGAAGAAACCGAACGACCTATTTCTATACACCGGCCGCCCTCGGGGGGACTTTTACATTGAGAGCTGGCACATTTTAAATTCTGCTAACTTGCGGTCGTTAACAAACCAGGGTTCATTCATGTATTTCTTTTCAATGGTCTCTTAACCTGAATATTTATCAAATACTTCAGGAAGCACAAACTAAAAACATTAAAACTGGTATTCGCTTGTTCTCTGATAAGCAGGCAGTATTTAAGAGAAAGAGCAATGACTGGTCGGCCCAGAGTCATAATAATGTCTCTCGGTAAAGTGCAATCGGGCTTAGTGTGTCGTTATAATATCATCGTCCTGAATATGCATGCAATAATTCAATCAATTCGACCAACCTATCTTTATAATAATTGATACTCCTTCATTAGTTCTCGATTTATTTTAATATGAATGACCAATTTATTTTTATTGTTACGCACATATTAAAATGCACAATTATAGCTTTTTTAAATAGTTTCAAAGACTTGTTTGTCAATTGCTTCTATCATGATTCTCCTGTGACAATGATGTCATTTTTAGGGCGGGAAAAATATTCCTTATGCACATCGGCATCAAAGACCTTTTTGACTTAAAAGTTTTGTAAATTCACCATTATCAAAAATTTTATTACTTACTAGTTGGTATAATTGTGAATATTGTGTAGAATCCCGGACACAACAGGTATAGTTCTTATTGTCTGAAATATCATGAAGTAAATATTGTGCACAACCAGAATGGTGAAGGTCTCTTCCTGACAATGTCATACATAAAGTTGTTTCATCCAGATTCTTCCAGAGATCAGAACCTATATTGTCGTTTTGCTGTGATTCCCAGTTAAATATTTCATACGCTGTCCATCCTGCATACCCTAGAAAACCGAGATTCACAACTGAGGAAATACAACACGATACGATGAGACAAGACACAGCACAGTAAGACTTGATATTGTTTGAGGAAGTTGGTCGTGGATCATCCTCGAATGTAAAATTATTTCTTTGCGTTCTTGGTGGCAGCGCTGGTGGTAAAACTGTTTGAACAACCGTCTCTATCTCATATCTACTGTCTAAACTAGAATATCTTTGATTGTGTATCACTGGAGGGACATCCATATTATAGTAACATACAACTTTACAAAAAGCTGAATTTGATTGAAGCTATCAGTCACCAAATATACAGTATTACATCGAGACCAGTACTAAACTGTTGCCGAACACAGCTATCTTTCATGTTATAAATAAATTATCAAGGAAATGCCCATATAAATATATATGGGTCAAGGAAGGAAATTTATGAAAAACATACAAATGATGACTGATTCGTCAGATCGACAAATTCCTAGTAAGAGTATATTCATTCATTTTATTGGAAATCCACTAACCATCGACTATAGATGTAACAAGGCGATCCAAAAGTCGTTTACTATCTGTCGAATAAAGATGGATTTATGTTAAGTAATTATTGTTGCTATTATTAGTGTCTTTGGAAATTCTTTAAATTATCTTGGGTTTCGAAAATTTAAAAGAAACTATCATTTTTTTATAAATAAGTTATGATTGTCAAATATTGTGTTTTGTAATATAAATGAGATTCAGAATAAATCAAAGTTTCGGTGTATATTAGATTTAAGATAGGAAAATTACGATTATGCTGTATTACATCAATTTAAATTTATGAAAAAATGCTATTGCAATTTAAATAATAAGTATAAAAACGAATCAAAATATACAAAAAGAAAATGTCAAAAATGTAATAGAAATTATTTATTAATTATTGTCAACATCATCATCAGCTAAATATTAAAATAGGAAATGTGATAGCCATCTAATCAACATCAGAATCACAAATATTTTAACACTCATAGAAGTCAGTAACCTGTAAATTGTCACAGGTTTTGTGTGGGTGTTTAATAGACTGTTCAAGTCTAAGCCATTTTCTCAAAGTTGAAACCCACCAAACACGGTAAATAGAAAGTAATTCTGTAGAGAATGATATGTTATTAATGAATTTTAGAGATTAAGATGAACATAGTCGTGAACGTCACTTAAATGAAGTATTTCGTCAGATGATTTTGGTAAAATAAAAAAATCAAAGGTGTAAAAATTTGTTTATTTTCTCTTTATTTTGTTTGATGCAAGAGTTGATTTAAAAAGTCACTACCTCGTTTGATTTTCGATCGCCATCATGATTTGGTTAACCGGTACATGTACAATATAGCCATTCTTCTGAATTAACAATTTCTGTCTGCCCCATTGGTATCTCCTGTTTCTGGAGCTGCTTACCCTTCCGGAGCACCTGGGGGAATGCTTTGGTTAACCTTTAACCTTTAGTTTTCTATGTTGTGTTTTGTGTATTGTTGTTTTTCCTTTTTATCTCTCTTCTTTTTGGCTTTTAATTTGTCAGTCTTTCAACCTTATTTTTTTGTTTTTTATGTTCCTTTGATATTTTTGAACTATTTTCGTTTTGTAAATAAGTGCAAAAATGATATTATTATAAAATCTTTTAAGTACATGTTCATCTAAAATCATGCAAATGAATAAAAAAGTGCAATAAACTGTTGTTAACTTTCTCAACATTCTTAAAGCTGTTAAAATATATAAAAATTGTACCTAAGAATGGGACATTCAAATATTTGTCAAACAGTTTAGTTGAATTGTAATGAAAATTATACTTTCCATCTTTGGTTTTACTTACGATCAATATATGGGCAGTCAATTGTCTTCCCATTCCCTTATCTCTCTTTAGTAGTTCTTAAATAATAAGTTTATACTGGATGCATTAACAACAATACCATTTCCTTTAAAAATGAGGACTTTGTTATCCTCTACGTTATATTTAGATGAATGTGTGAACTACCACTGATATGACGCCTGGTTCCGAAAGGCGTTCATAGAGGCAAAGTTTTGATCCTTTTATGTTGTATACTCCAAGTTTGTTGTGCTTTTTTGTTTTGATTTTAGTTATCTATGTATGTAGAAAGTTAATAAGAAAGAGAAATGCATTCGACCTTTTCTTACAAGAAAAGGTCGAATTTTACTTTTACAAAATGCAAGAAAGAGAAATGCATTCGACCTTTTCTTACAAATATATAAAAAAATGAACCAAAAAAGGACACATATATAAATTGCCAGACGATAACATTTTTTATTTAGAGGAAATAAAAACTGACTTAAAGACTCAACACTTGAGTCGTAGATAATGTGTGTTTGCCCAATTTTGTTTTCTGTTTCGATTTAATTTTTTTATCGGCTTTCCTTAGAACATGTGTTTCGAAACCAATGAGTCTAACCCCGCCACATACTTATGTGCCTGTCCCAAGCCGGAAACCTGTAGTCCAGTAGTTGTCGTTGTTTAATTAGTCATTTTTTGTTATTTGTTTACCATTTTTGCAATAGATTGGATCGATTGTTGTGTTCTATGTAAAGTTTCACATTTTGTATTTCGGGGCCTTTTACGGCATCCGTTATCAGGTTATGGTATTGACTCTGGTTCATTGTTGAAGGCCGTAATGGGTCCTGAAGAAGTTCAAATTCTCCTGTCATTTGGTGGGTGGCCGCCTCATGGACAATCATGCCAATCTTCTATTTTTATAAGTCCGCATTGCTGGTGGATCAGAGGTCCCTTAGCAACTGTCGGATATGTTTGACATGAAATGTATCACATGTTCTTCAACATAAATTATCGGTATGTATTTAAATTCTAAACTCCTGAAATAACGTAGGCTTATAATTGTAATTCACAGAACAAATGTGTATATGATTTCTTCTTGTACTATATTTGGATCTCGGCTTGCGTATCGCTCGGTTGTAATGCTATCGATTAGAGGTTATTCCTTCAACCACGTGTACATCATAACAAAACCAAAAGTAAAATTACCAAACTATGTACCAATGTTGAATAAATATGATGAAATTTGATGTTTTTTTTTTTTTCATCTAAAGGAGGAACCTCACATTAGTAGCATTAACAGCCGAGATTCAAACATCGTAAAACGTTGTACTCATATCATAACAAACCAAAATACAGTTTGTTATAAACCTTATTAATAAAGCGGGAAGGATATCTGCCGTGTGTAATACAATATTGGCATACATGCATTCTGTCTTTTCTTTTTAAGATCATTCACTCTTACTATATATATCCATTGCATTTATCGGAGACCGCTACAATGTATTAGTTCAGCATACTGTATGCAAGAATTATCCCTACAGAAAATTTAGGAACTTTTAATGTTTAAAATAACTATTAACTATAAAATCTAATATATATGAACATATAAAATAAAAGATGGGCGATACCCAATCTCCGTAAAAGCTGAATCTAGATGTTCTAGACAAAGCCGTCAACAAGGCTTGAGTTCCACTCCTGCATCGCCCGAAATAAATAAAACGTGTAAACTTAAAATTAAGCAATTTTTTTTTCACCTCTTTGTATGCATATAAATACAAAAAAAGATTCTATCCGTACATGAACTATTGATTTAATGTGTGTTAAGCCTTCCTGATACAACCTTTCCCTTTCTTTTGTCAGAAAATTAATCTTTAGAATATGTTTATTTCGATTCTTTTAAGTTTTAGCTCGTGACAGATTTCAAAATAAACCATACATACTAAATCCGATGTAGAATTCCCATGCGAGAGATCAAAATTGCATAGTCTAAAGAGACAAGACAAATTAGAAACAAACCAAAAAAATAAAATGCAAACAAAAGGATCAAAGGCTTGGATTGGTAATCCTGTATTTTTCAAGTGTTATAAAAATGAAAATAAACGAATGAAAACATGAAAAAGTCAAAATTTTTACTGAATATTTTATATGATTCCACCAACTAATAGTAACATGAAACGACATGCAATGTTCATATTAAAAGCAATACGGCTATATTGGCGAAGGAACTAGTAATTGAATAGATGTTGTAAAATCAATTTTGACACAAATGTTGAAATTCATGATACATGTATTTCGGATATAAATCTACGGCTTTTTTCCATTTATGGTAAAAATGTTCTAGATAAAGATTACACATTGTTGTGTTTTAAAAATATACTATTTCAACATAGACTTTTCGTATTTTTAAGAAATAACATGGCAAAATACCAAATTTATCATACGTCAACATTTCTTACCACCACCCCCACAAAATAGTAAAAAAATTAAAAAGCTTTACAGCAAATGCTGAATCTTTAAACAAGTATAAGACAATGCAGTAATTTTTGAACGTAAAAAAAGGAAAATGAAAGTACAAAATGAGACGTAACAATATGCTTGGTAGAATAAGTGTTCGAGTACAATATTCTAAATATTAATTTAAATACAAAAAACAAAGTTCGGTGTTCAATAAAGTTTCCGTTAGCTATAGGTGGAATGCACGTTTTATCGTTTTCTAAATTTGTAGAGTACATCAAGTATTGTTGATGAACTTGCAGTGTTTGATACATATTTTGTATTCTTTCACCATTTAGGTGGTGCATATTATGCTAGCATTGGCAGCAATGCAAGTGCAAGGTATTTATGGATAGCCAAATATCTACCTTAATAATTAAACTGCATAAAATGACATTTGCTTTAATTTACCAGAATAAATATGGGTAACAAAAACATATATGGTCACAAGGTCCACTTACGTCAATTTGCTTTTTATGCAATAATTTGCAAATAAGTTTAATGTTTGGAAATTATTTTTAAGGCTTTAAAAATGGTTATTTTATTTATTTACATTTATTAATGTTGTTGAAAGCTGCAGCGAGGTCTTCGTTTTATTCGAGAGGGATCTCTTGTCTGTCTGAACATAGAAATTTGTATCTTACAAAAAATTAACCAAAAAATAGTTATTATATCTTGTAATGGAATTTTTAAAAATTAAACTTTATTCAAAGTCAATTATAATGTATTTTTTTATACATGGTTTGTACTTGGCAGCCTGTTAAAATAAGGGCAGTGCAATTATATTAATTAAAATAGGTGCCTATTATAATAGGATCGATATCCTTGTTTCATTTGATGCTATAAGCATGTGTGCAATACAGCTATTTTCTCAACAGAGGTCAATTTTAACTAACACAGAGACTATTGCAACGTTTATTGATGTCATTACTCCAGAATTGCTACTGCCAACACCATATTCTTGTTGTTGTACAGTATGGATAATCGTTTTAATCCTCTCGATACATTAACTTTTAAGCTTTCCCTTTAAAATTTTTACCAGATTGGATAATGGGCAATACGGCGGTGTATCTGATGAGTCAGGAACTGTTTAGGCTCTCTGACCACCTGAGTTCACCGCCGTCTTTTTGTTGAGGTTCGCATCGTTATGTCTGTCGACTTCCTCAATTTTCTGGCCTTTCGGTTTTCTTATGGTTCCTCTTCCTGAACGTGTTTTTTAGTATGAAATCAACGTGTTTTTTTAGTATGAAATCTTTGTAGCAGCATATAGTTTGTTTTTTTACAGGTTCATATTTTATAACTGAGATGGCGGTTTCGGTTTCTTTTCTTCGCTTACGTGTATGGCATTATATGTACCACCTTACCTGACATCAAATGATGTCCATGGTAAGGTAGATGACCGTTTTGGCTGCATAGAATTGATGTCGAGTTTTAAGATGGCCACCATGATTGGTGCAGATAATTCAGCTTTCGATTTACATGAATTCGTAAAGTACTAAAATATTGTTGGTGGAGTACGAAACTGCGATACATGTATGGTCATCAAAAAACGAAAACGAGCACTTATAACAAAAATAAAGATCAATGAGATTAATCAAACGATTAAGTGGTTACAATATCTTTTTGTTTCTGTTTCCCTTTTAAAAGATATACTTTCGATAAATCTGAAATAAATCGTTTGTAAGAAGTTTGAATTAATCGAGTCGACATATTCCTGTCCGCAGCCCCAGAAGAACCAAAACATAGAAACCAAGAGATCCAAATACTACAAGAAGCACTCAAATCCAAACAGATCGAAATAAGAAACTAAATCCATCGGCACGGATAAATGCTATCTGCGATATGTTTCCAAACCTTTCCGTGTTTTCAGTGTTTTAGAATTTAAACAAATGCAGCAAATTTCTGTAAAACATTATTTGATTATTTTCACGTCAGACAAGTCAGGCATGTCTGACGACTGGGCTGGTGAATACAATCGTAGACCTTTGGTCGACTAGCGGAAATATCGACGTACTGTACAAGTAGTGTTAATAAGTTTATTTAAAAGAAATCATCTGCTATCAATCTGTATTTGCCTTATGAACACATATTTATATGAAGAATCTAATTTTCTGTTAAGTGTTTAGGATATTGTTGTTTATTTAAAAAAGAAGATGTAGTTTGAAGCGACAGACATCCAAAAAATCACAAACTTGTGTTTCGGTCCGGTCTGTTGACCATGGTCTTATCAGTCGTTTCACTTAACGTTTCCCATCTGCCCATTTGATATCTTCTTACTATTTCACAAATGGTCCAAGGTATAACCATTAAAGAAATCCTTATATAAGAAAAGTGAAAGTTGGTCAGCTGGTCTGTTCAAACGTTTTTGATGGTTTGATACCACATCCTCTTTCACATCCGGTTTTCATTACATCATGTCAATATTATTTCCGCAAGAGAATATTGTTCGAGTATTTTGTGTCACTATTGATAAATTAATTCATTTAATACCAACTACCAAAGCCTTCAAATTTAAGAAAAAGAATCTATTCCTATTGCACAATAGGATCAATGTGATGTCATCTTAAGTAATCACCATAAAAGTATTATGATAAGAGGAACCGAATAAAACCGAAGGGCCTGACAAAACGGGAAAGTCGACAGACACGGTAACCTCGAGAGCACGAACACACACATACATATAAATTAAAACCAAACACAAAACTATGTCAAAAATGAATTCCATAAAAAAAACGGCTTTAAACTCAGGTGGTTCGGAAGGTTAACCAGACACTGCCTCTTTAAAGACACCCGCCGCAATGTCCATATTACAGTCAGGTATTCGTCATTTCAGAGTAAAGGGGAAGGTTTCTTATGGGATCAACGTGCCAAACTCTTAATGATCACAATCACATATATTTCGTTAAACTCCGTTCCATTGTTTCAACAGTCTGATTTAACATATGGATATCATTTTTATGACTTCATTATGGAGTTACCAACAAACTCTGCTATTAATCATTTTCAGTTTTAGGAAAAACAAAGAATTTAGAAAACGATAACAGTGCATTATTTAGGCCTGGAAGAAAACAAAACAATATCCTTTTTTTTCAAGAAAAAAATCATGTTTTTTTTTTTTTTTTTTTTTTTTTTTTTTTTGTTGTTTAAAGATTGATTGATTGTTGTTTAACGTCAGGTGGCAAATTGTTCATCAATATTCAGGACTAAAACAAGTTAGCAAATAATAAATCAATATGTAGACTGTAACAATGGGACTTTTAGACTTTTATGTTGGATAGGGGCCGAAAATTTTGCCTTGTAACTGGCCGCCTACTGACCACTCAAAAAAACTGTTACAAGGGGTCTTTAGCGTTCTCAGGACGTGGCATTTCCTAAACACGGGTGGCTTAAACGTCTCCCTCTGGACGGATTGTGAATTTATACATCCCCCACATTGAGGGACGCCTCTTTTAAATGACTAGTGCCTCAAGGACGGAGATACCTATTGCCTATTCTTTCCCCTGGTTGAAAGATGATAACCGATTTATTTCTTAAATTCGGTCAAATTTATAAAAAGGTCCAGCTATTTGCCTAGGCCTTCAATTTTTTTAACAACAACGGTAACCACTTTAAAAAGCAATTAGCATCCTTCCTATAACAGCAAAAACCAATCAGTTTAGGATTCCTAAATCCTGAACAAACTTTCAGCTCTCAATTCAGTTATTAAATAAACCCGACTGTTTACATCTGAATATGATCTACTTAATTAACAGGATTAATCGTGGTAAACCCGATCGGAATCGATTTCGATCTGAATATGTTTTAAAATATAGGAAATTCAATATATACACTAATTGGACAAAAGTTAAGGACCACCTTTTTTTTACTTTGTCAAAGATTTCATTTCATTCTTACGTAAAAACCAAAAAGGGTAGTTTACCAATAATTTCAGGGATTTATGATACCTTAATGATTTACAGAAAAATTACTTTTCCATTTTTGTATATACTTTTGTGCCTTTGCAGTGTTAAATTTTCTGAAAATAACTAAAACGTTAAGTAAAATATTGTGAAAGAAGTTTGCCAGAAAATTTTTATTCACAAAATATCTTTGAACAAAGAAGGCAGAATATTACACAATTACTCAAAGTAAAATCATTTTACTACAATCTCCAATAGATGAAAAGGAATTTAATTTTCTCCATATCTTTAAAAAAAAATATAACCGTTTATTTTAAAAGAAAAATAATGTGAAAGTTTACAAAATAAGCCCCGTTTACATGCAATAGATTTGCCCTAGTATGCATATTTACACGTGTGTAAATTTACACGCGTACGTAAAAGCAAATTTGCTTGGCTTTCCCATCAGTTTTATGTGTCACGTGTATTTTAAAGACTTTATTCTTTTCTTAGCAATTATTCGTACATCATTGCAATGTATCTGGCTTATTTAGCCTTATAACTTATGTACTTGGATTGCATAAATTTGGGAATATGCCTCGAAAAAGTAATATTGTCACGGGAACGTTCACAAACTCGGTGAGCAGATGTTGTTTAGGTACGTTAACAGAGCAACAATGGCTTCAGAAATTTAGAAAGGGTCAACGGAAATTAAAATATATCTGTAGAGAGTTGGAGCCTTATTTGGAACCTAATGAAAATGGGTGAGAAATCCATTAGATGTGAAAAATCAAGTTGTCATTGCTGTTTATTTTTTTACATCGTCTGCAAATTACCGGACAATTGGAAATATGCCAGGTGTAGTAGAACAACCGTTTGTATATTTGTCCATAAGATTTGCAAGGCAATTGCGGAGTCACTTTTATATCAGTACGTATCATTCCCAACTGGATGTGATCCAAGGGTATGAAGGAGCTTGGGAGTTTCCGAATTGCAGAGGTATGTGGGCAATAGATGGTCACCTCATTTGAATAAAAGCACCGGAACACATTCACATAGCGAGTACTTAAACAGAAAGGGCTGGTATTCTTTAATACTACATAGTGTGTGTGATACCGGTATGTCTTCACATAAACAGTCATAAACTTTGGGTGGCCAGGTAGGGTGCATGAGGCCCGCGTCTTTGCTACCTCCAAAACTTTGATAAAGGAAACAATGAGAATCATTTCCCAAAATGGATTAAACTGACAGTTTTTTTCTAGAGAAAGAAACTAACATACCCGTGACCTTATTACATGATCCAGCTTACCCGTTAAAGCCAAGAATCTCCAAACCGTATTCCGACTGAGGAAATCTGACCGCCGCCCAAGCAAGATTTAGCTATAGACTTTGTATAGCGAGAATGACAATTAAAATGTTTATGTGTGACTTGCCTTTGGACACTTTATAAATGACATCTTACTCAGCCAAGCGCTTTAAGAGAAGATTAGCCAATCAAAATCAAGACCTTCTTTTGTTGCAATGTTTTCTCCGGTCCGGACGAAAACAAGACTAGCCATTTGCGGCAACGTTTTCTCTGGACGGGATTAAATGAGACAATTGTATATCTTGTTATTCAGAAACTACTATTTATGTGAGGCATCGAATCATTTCTTTCAATGAAGGTGTCTAGTCGACTGTTTGTTATCAAATCAGGATGAAATTCGGAATCATTAAAGCAGACCAAATGATAATAATGCCCTCAGCCTTTTGTCTACACGCCTTGAAATAAATTACTCTCAAGGAAACTATCAAGGTGTGTAGGATTTTTTTTCTAAATGTACATCTAAAACAGCGACATAACGTACCCTCATTCTGGCCTCGATGTTGGGGTTGGATACAATAAAAACAAGTTAAACCCACAACATGTTTTGTGTGCCTATTCCAAGTCGGGGTTCGAGGTAATTGTTTGGTTATATATTTTTTTTCTTCTTCATTATTGTTGTTGCATTTAGGCAGGATTTGTGTGGTTTTTACCCTTCCGGAGCACCTGAACCCACCCTGGTTTTTGTAGGGTTCGTGTTACTCCAGCTTCAGTTTTCAGTGTAATGTTGCGTTCTCCATGTATGTCTTTCGTTTCATTTTGTTGGCCGTGGTCTTGTCTGTCTTCCGATTAACGATTTCTGTCTGCTTTGGTATCTTCTGATTCTTTTTACATAGCACACATTTATTTTGTTTAAAAAAAAATTACGGGGCAATCTAGAGCTCTTCAGAAGAATATCGGATGGATAAAAAATAACAATGACCGTGAGTATTTAAGTGCATTTACATGCGCAAAATACATACCGTGTAAATTAACACATGTGCAAATATACATTTACACCTGCCATTTTGGTCTTGCAAATTTACACCTGGAGTATTTTTATGCAAGTATGTATTTGCGTTTTCATTCAGTATTTGCACTCCGGTGTAGATTTGCCTTCCTATGTATAAATACACTCGCATGTAAATGGGGCTATAGAATAATTAGGCACGTTTTCTTTGTCATATTTTCTCATTTTTTAAAAATTTAATACATATTTTTGTAACGAATTTTGATCACGTGCATTAAAAGGCTAAATAAAGTATATAACACAATTACCGAACAAATCAAAGTCCATTAGACATACGGCAAAATAGGTATCACACCACCGGAAAGTTGGTAACCGAAAAAAGTAGAGGTTCTCGTATATGAAGGCCTAATAGATAAAATTACTGAATGAACTTCGTACCACCTCACAAATCTCTCATCAAGAATATACCAGAACCAAAATTTCCTAACAACAACACCCTCTACACAGCTAACTACAACTGAAAACATTCAAAACATAGCAGAATCACAAGTTTCAGTTGATAAAAAACAATTAAAGGCAACGTTTGCCAAGTGCAGTTCTCAAGCAACTTAAAATTTCCTTCCTGTGATAAAGTTATTGATCGACTCGTCAGATGCTTCAACTGTCAAGTACTGTCGTCCAAAAGCTAAGGTATCTTCTCTGAAAAAACCTACGTTTTCCGTATGAATGTTCAAGACGAACTACAAATCCACCATTTAGTTACGCTCAGACAATGCATGGAAACATTTCTAACCACAACAGGAAACCAAGAACTACTCAATAACATGGACCAACTGGAGGATAATGTTCTCGGTTTGGAAAAAAAATAATAAAGTCAAGATTGCACATTCTGATGTCATTTCATCAATTGAGCTGCTTTAAAAACACTGAACCTGAACATGTGTTTTCATGAAAGTACAGTTTTTCAAAATTGTAGTTAGCAATACATTAGTTTGACCCATTATACCATATTTCTTGTAATAAATGTCCCTCTTCTAATTAACGCCCCTCAGTTAATTTTGTAAGATTCCACCTTTAATTTTCAAAAAACGCCCCCTGTTGTTGACAACAAATTGTGATTTTTTTCTAAGAACAAATAACGTAAAAAGCAAGTAAATGTTTAAAAAAATATATATATAGTCACATAATTCATTCAATCTTCTTTTCTTTGTAGTTTCTGGTTGAAAAACCCTGTTTTCTAACTTTTGGGTATAAGACACAAATAATTTTTTATCTCTAATTATTGTCTTCCTCTAAAAAATTGTCTTCGCCCCCAAGGTATTTATTAGAATAAATACGGTATTTAATTTCACAAATTAAATCCCAGAGAATTCCACCAAATAATACGTTGGTTTTTACTAGTCCGTAACATGATTATATAGAGCAATGGTACAAAGGGCAAGCGCCCAATAACGACTAAATCCGTGTAAGACTACGTGTTTATTATTCAGTTCTCAATATAAGATTCAACTACAAACTAACTTGAAAAATGCTAACATGCACATTTTAATGTAGAATGCGCCACAAACGGTTATTGTTTCCATACATCTGTGTGGAAGTGATATTATGACAGTAGAATTGAGACGTTAGAGCACATATTACTTATCCATTCCCCGCAGTCTTAGCTATAAATCACAATGATGTTATTTTTTATTGATTGAAGCCCAATATATCAATTTGAAGCCTAAACTGAATTGAAACAAATTAAAAATTACATGTTTATATCTTCATGTTATTGGAAAACTACCCTCTATCCATAAAAGTCATTACTTTGTAAGCACAAGGTAAAAAAATAGGTAAATACATCTTTTTAAATAAACAAATAGCTTTTTTTTCTTTCATCAAAAAAAGACAATGTCCATAAAATGACACAAGTCTCCTTTTGTATCATAAAAGAAACAATTTTACAGTAGGGTGCTGTTATAAGTATATTAACCTTCAACTACTGGAAAATTACTTTCTATATTTTTTGGTACAATTTCCTGCACTTCTTCACCTGAAGAGCGTTGTTTTTTTCTCAACGTCTCCCATAAAAACATAAAATCAATTCGTTCTCTTTAAAAGTAGCTTTGGAAATAGAAAATTTATTGCGATATATCTATGTAATTTTCATGTTTCAAATTAACGTTTAAAGGAAAGTAATTCCCATGTAAATAAACAATTATATCT
>JAULBM010045525.1:0-10677 GCA_032357055.1 Geukensia granosissima | reverse complement strand
ATGGCCTTTATCAATCGCCTCATTAACTCTATGTACCGGAGATGTATGGCTGTGATTAATGCCAATGGCGGTCATACTCGCTATTAACGAAAGTGCAGTCAGGACAATCGGAAGCTGCAATATTGACATTGTTTGTCATTTTACTGGATGTGTTAAACTCTTGGACAAATGTTAGATAAAAAAAATCATATTTATATCAATTTAAAGTTCGTTGTTTTTACTTCAAATGAAGAGGCTATTTTAAAAAAATCCATGCGACGTTTCTTTTGCGGTTCAGTATATAATGTAACATATACATACCTTACTTCTGGTTTGAAAGTTCAACTTGGATGTTGAGTTGACTATCGCACAGCAATCCGTGTAGTATTAACTCATGCATGCTCGTTGGTTCGTAATAAATCCCGACAAGATATTCGAAAATTTTTTCTTGAAAAAAAAATGTACAAATGTTGATCACTTTTTTTCATAATCCAAGCTAGTGTTAAGGGTTTCTTCGGTACTCTCGGCACCATCAACTTCATTTAAAGCGTTGCGGTAAAGTAAGGATGCATGTATTGACACTTCTGATCGCTAAAAGTACCCTAATTGAATTTTCTTTTTGTCAAAAAACTTGCAACTCTTACAATAACCACTGATGGTAACACAGTGGTTTTGAGGGTGGATGAGTCGTCATGACCAACTGAATTGGTGATAGGAAACTACCGAGTTTAAAAAATACATTTTAGGTCAACATATCATATGGCTTTGGTGATTTCTTAAGAAGCAATAATTTCCTAGTTACTTTTGAGTCGCGCTTCAAATTGACATATTTTACATCTGAAATATTCTAATGTTCACTTTTTCATCTTCCATGAATTTTAAGTTTTTATTTCCACACCCTTCACAATGCCTCTGCACACATTTCATATTGTGTGTGTTATCAGAATGATGTACAGAGTATCGCTAATCAAATCAGTCAAGTTTTCATAAACTTTGGTGTCTTGGCGTAAATTTAGGTTTTCACAAATGAGCGTCCGTCACAAATCCATACAGCCCTTGAATAAACTACGCCTGTTAATATGACTGGTATCAACAGCAACATGTACGAAGAATGGCTTAAGTTTTTCGAATGCTCTCCGACTAATATACGATGAAATGTTGATAGAGGAATCCCCCAGAAATAGTAAATTTGTTTCTTTTTCTGTACATGACTTTGATTGATTTTTTCCCGAACTGAAAGATGCTGTTAGAACATTAATGGCCGCAGATGCAATTTTGACCACTGCTTTTATTAAAAAAAAATTGCATGTTTAATATTTTACGATGCTTGCATTAACTACAGGTTCCTAAACTCTATGTCAGACTTTTGTGGAGTGTAATTATTTTCGGGGTTTTCGGCAGCGCGTCTTTCACTTTCTTTGAGTTCCTTATTCACTCATCCAGTTACTCAATGCTGTGCATGTACTCATTTTATTTTTCCTTTCCAATTCCTCGACCCTTTTTTCCTTTTCTTTTCTCTATTCGACCTTTTTCGATTTTTGTCTTTATAAACGTTTTTGTTCCTCTTTTACTTCTCTTTCTTACTGAAACCGGAATTTCACATGGTAACTTTTTCATGACTCGCCATGACTCGTTGTATTTATCTTTGATATTTTGCCATGATTTCCTCGTTTGTTTGTTGCATTTTCCTTTTACATATACCACTTCTTTTTATTTCCTTATATACAGTTTACAATGACTTTTGAAACAGCTATTTGGATATAATAAATACAACGCAGAGAGTAATGCTTCGAATCGCACCATTCAGACATTTAAAGAGACTGTCGTTTTGGAAACGTCTTGCAAAAAAAATTCGATCAGATTTCGCGGATTTTTATCGAAAACATACGAGTTTTGGTAATAAATATTACATTGAAGGGGAATTTTGACGTTATGACTCGAAATATTTTATAAAGTTTTATCTCAAAATATTTTAAAAATGTAGAATTCAGTTATGAAGGCATATGAGGGTAAATGCAAATTTCAGCACAGCAATAGAAATGAAACAATACATGAAAAATGGGTACGGTAGCAGTATATGACGTGACGTCTAAAACGTTTGTAATGATTTCAGGTGCTTTACATTCAATGAAAAAAACGGGGCTATAAGATCATGTAAAAGACATTGATTCGATCCATAATCTTGACAAAAAGTGTTTACTTGTTCAGAAGAAGTGTACCATTCTAGTGTTATTAAACAAAATGTTAAAACGGTTCTCTCGGAGAATAGTTATAGGAAAAACTGTGCATATCATTTTTCATTAAAGTCATGAAATGGCCATGGTATTAAAGGAAACACAAGACTACAGGACACGCTCTAAAAATATGTGGAAAACAGTTTCCCAAACAACATACAAAATTACCAATGTTAATAAATATGGAAAATTTAGGTATGCTATATGTACATTTCAAGGAGTAACCTCTCATCAGGTTTACCAAAATAATTTATATATAAAGTCTTTATAAAGATCAGAAATTAAGGTCGTGTTCTTTGATAATTTGGAGGTTTTAATTAATAATGCTAGTTTTTGTCACATGTATATTCACTCAGTATCAATTCATTTTCTATTTACCATGCTGAACAGATTAAACAGAAATCAGGTAACTTGGTATGTCTTTGGTCAGACTTTAATAGTTATGAGACTTAAGAATATTTTTCCTTTGGCTAAATTGGCAATATAACAGGTATTTCCTAATGAAAATTATAAAGTTAAAATTTAGGTTTTCCTATCATTCGTTACTTGTTTTTTTTTCAATACTGGACTTGGGAAGTGAAAGAACTGACACGAAGTCTCCAATAGCAGCTTAAAGAGTTTCAAACACACTGCCAATACAATTGTTAGCTCCACTATCGGATGGTTTGTTTATGGTAATTTGACTGAAAAAATATTCGATTAAATTAGAAATAAATTCGTTAAGTAAGCTTATTAATATCAGTTAAAACTACAAATTCAAGAAATTATAATATCAGGCTTAACCAGAAAAAAAAGACAAACTCAATGGATCCATGTCGCCCTAAGTCTAATATCTTAAAAACGTAATTACAGAAAGAAAGAGTTATTTCTATAGAGCATCGCCATGTACAGATGGCACGATTTTAATAAACAATATAAAGTAACATCTATCAAAATTGTAATTATTAAACTGTAATTTTCAAATGATATATTTGTACATGAATATACAATGCATATCATAATATAGATATAGAATAAAAAACCTACCTATCTGAATCATCATCAGAAAGTTGACTTTCTTCAGTATATAATTTGGAAGATGGTTATATCTTCTAACAATAAGAATGTTGACTATCCAAACTTTTAAACCAGTCAGATACAGTTGTATGAATGCCTTTCCCCCAGTAGCCCCGAAACCTTGACATATGGATGTGTATGTATGATGAAAACGATGCTTACAACTGACAAAAATTAGGAAATTTGTGAAACAATGGCCACAGGGAGTACATGTACCTCATGCAGGCGACAAAATATGTCACACACACTTTATATGCATGCGACATAAAAATGGGAGGGGAAAGAGTGAAAAATTACATAGCTTGCAAAGAATGGCACATCTAAAATTAAACAAAGTAATAGGGTAACAAAAAGCTACCTACCTGTGTATGAAAATGTGAAAAGTGAAAAGCTACGCTTCATACATTTTTAAATTAAGTCTACACAAAAGTACAGTATGGGTGCTCCATTAAATGAGGAACAAACAGTTTACAAGTCAACATGATGATTTTGGGTTTGAGGTATCTTTGTTTGACAGCTTGGTGACTGCTTGCGCGGGGTTTCAGAGTAAAATTCTTTTTTGTTTTTGGGAAGAAAATGCCCAAGTCTTATTTATTTGTATCTCAATATTATTACATTTGGATTCTATGAATTAATGATAATTTTACAAGTATCTTAAAACAAACCTTTTGTGGTTTGCAGAAAAAAATCAAAACAAGCAGCCAAACTTCAGTTTGGATGTTACCGTATCCTTCTCTTGAACTAAAACACATTAAGGATACAGATAATCATGTGATGGTCATGTTTTGTTTACTTTTTCCAGAACCACATGATCAGTAGAATGACCGATATTTTCACAGATTTAAGAAAATAAGAATCGTCAACAACACTTAGAAATCTATAAAAACTGAACCATCGCTAAAAATTATTAAATAACGAAGCAAACACAGTTATTCAAGTAAACTTTTTATTTGCTTGAAACACTTCATTTGAAGTTGCTCTTACTTCATGTACTTATTCTATAATTGTTCAAAGTGGTAAAATGAATGGACGTGTGCATACCTGTTATTGCTTCATATATATGTTGCTGTTATTTTAAAGGCATGATATATGCTACAGTCGTCAGAGTATCATAAACATTCATGCTGTACTCAGTGGTGAACAACCTAATGTTAATATTTCAGGAAAAGGTTGGTGTCTCAGAATTCCTACTCTAAAAATGGTAATTCACTTTCAAGCAACTCAGAGTAACTGACACAGATTTCTCTTTATCAAAACAGTGTAGGCCACCCGTTGCATTGGCAACAACCTTAGTACTTTAGAATACACAGAGCTTTGATTTCAAGAGACCTCCGGAAAATACTTAAATTTGTATTACACTTTTCAGTTTCTATAGTGTCAAGATAATTCGGATAAATGAATTTAGAAAATGGATCAGTTTTTGAGTGAACGTTATATAATTAAGGTATTTATCATCTGATTTAAATATTAATCGTGTGTCCATTCCAAGAGAATCATGCATTCTTATCAAAATGATAGCAACAGCGACCTACTCGCGCTCATTTTGAGAAAAAAAAACAATAGAAACGGAATCCCCACCAACAAACCAAGCAAAACAAATTGACGACTAACTTACAAACCACTCGCCAGACTTACGTGCGAGTAGACATTTTAAAAATGTGTGAAAGAAAAGGGGGGATATTGAGTAAATATTCATTACACAAAAATCTCATATGTACAAGAAAATTCCAAGCACAGAAACAGGCTTTGATTGCTGTTCTTAATCTGAAAGTCATAACGAGGCCTTACGTTCACGTTATTTTTAAGAAATTCAATTTTTGTGAAACCGTCGCAACGACAAAAGAAAGGAAACACAGAAAAAACAACAGGACAAAAAACAAAAACCTTACACAAACAAAATGAAAGATAAGGTTCTCAATAAAATATAACAGCCACTATGAAACCTAATATTGCTGTTCACTTAATTGTATCTTGATTTCGTTATTACTTACATATTATCACTGTTCCCGGTGTTCAATTACTGTAAGTTATGAGAACTTTTACCCAACTTGTAAAACTGTCCATCTGGTTTTCAAGGCATGCTTAATATCGTTAGGAGAAAAAACACAATTCATTTCCTTAAGATTTTCAACTAAATTCGAGAATGTTGAAATTCGTCTAGCCCATTTACCTTAACTTTAACTAGGCAAAAACCATATGTACAAAGATTCGTACATGTCATAGCTATCATCACACAAAAAAATCATAATAGGTTCAAAGTCTTCTAGTGAAACACTGACTCCCATGACGAACCCCCTGTAGAAAAAGGTATTTTTACTTCCTGGAAACCTTCGTTAGCGACACGTTGTTCGAACATGCCGCCATATTTCAAATCACTCCTACAACTGATCAAACCTGGGCTCAAATTCATCCCAAAGCATCTATCTTTCAAATAAACTTTCACTTATTAAAATGGGTTTAATGTTCTTGAAAATACGGCCTACTGAATGGGACTATATTGTGTATTTTTAGCACTATTTTTGCATGTGTTCCAACTTCCAGGGTGAATTAATGTTTTTACACCTTGATATTGATCCTGATACATACAAAAATCATATGTGACATATCCAGGGTAATGCCTTGTAGGTAGACCTAGCTCACGGACTATTATGATGTCATAGTTCCAATTTTTTGTAAAATTTTGTATTAGATTTGAAAACTTTATTATAACTTAAAGTTTCTAGGTATTTTTCAAATTAATGTAACAAACAAAAACTCCTTATGGTATCAGTTTATCTCAAATAGTTATGGACCTGTTACCGATCATACAAAAATAAGCAGACCTCATCTCGTTTTGACGTTAACCGGATTAGACATTAAGGATCTAAGACGGGTGTTGCGCTCAGGACAGGGGGTGCTTACACTTCTGGAGCACCTGGTCCAACCCCTGTTCTGTAAAGGGGTTCGTGGATTCCAAGGCTTCTTCCTTTTGGTTTTCGTTTTATCTTTTAGTTTGTTTCAAATTAGTCTTGTCTCATTGGACTATGAACTTCTGATCACTCAAATGGGTATTCTACACTGGACGTACATATATAAGGGAGAAAACGTTAGGCTCCAATCAAAAGAAAAATCAATTGTCTATTTATATTCAATTTGTTTGTTTAAAGAAAGAAATACAGTGTACTATTTTTAAGAACTTGTTTCGTGTCCCAAGGATATCTAGTGAACTAAAGGCAATATCTTAACGTTATATAATGCAGTACAAGCTTTCTGGCGTATATTCTATATTCTTTCCTTTAATATGAATGTAAGAACCTTTACTTTTTACATAGCTATATCTTTTGAAGAAGTGGATTTTCTAAAGAGAGCATTGCTGATGACGCATTACTTACTTCATCAAGGATACATCCAATCAAGATTAAAGTCGTCCCTCCTAAAATTTTATGGTCGCTATCACGAATTAGTTGATCCATATGGTATCAGTGTATTTAAACCAGTTATGGACCGGTTACCGGTAATACAAAAATAAGTTGACCTCTTCTCGGATTGACGTTATTTACGATTCCACGACGGTTGTTGCTCACAGGACAGGCACTCTCCTGATCCCACTCATGTGTTGTAAAGGAGTTCGTGGATACCAAGCTTTTGTTCCTTTAGTTTACGTTTTATCTTTTGGTTTGTTTAAAATCTGTCTTGTCTCGTTAGACTATGCACATTTGATCTCTCGCATGGGTATTCTACACTGGACTTAAATTGCTTTCTGTTGGAATAAACAAATTCTGACAAATTTCATCATATGCCGCAAATTATGAGTATACCTATAACATCACGAAGGTAAAACAAATAAATATCCATATCGCACAATATGGTGTAGTTTCTCTTTTTCAGCTCTGGAGTTTTGTAAAGTTGATTATTCTAAAGATATCTGTAAGCCATGCCCAGCAGGAACATATATGGTTGATACAGTTGATTCAAGATATTATGAAAACGACAGATCTATTTTCAAGTGTGTCAGCAGCATTCATTGGTCCTGTCCACCAGGTAAGTGAATCACATATGTCAGAGGCATTCATTGGTTGACAAATTAAAAGGCGGCTAAATGACATGTTTCAGCAGCATTCATTGATTGGTCTTATCAAAATATGTATAAATCAAAATCTGTCAGCAGCATATATTTATTCTGTCCTTTTGATCAAACGTGTCACCATCATCCATTGGATTTGTCCAATAGATGGGTACATCAAATGTTTAATCGGCATTGGTGTCCACTAGGTCGGTAAATCTACTATATCAGCAGCTTTCATTGGTCTGGTCTACCAGGTGATAAAGCTAAATATAATCAAGACATTCATTGGTCCTATCAACAGGTTTAAGAACATTCATTGTTCATCTCCATCAGGCGGGTACATTATGGGTCCGGTATGCTACATGTACAGCAAAATTCGTTATTCCACACCATCAGGTATGGTAAATCGTACATTTCACCTGCATCTATTAGCCTTGTTCTCCGGTTGGGGAAACCACATTTATCAGTAGAATCAATTGGTCCTTTGGTAAACCAAGTTTTTCAACTGCATTCTCTGTCATGTTTTGAAGACTGTGATTAAGGAAACCACCAAATAGAAGACAAGCATTGTCAATACATATCAATTTTGTTGCATACTCATTATACATTGACCATTTGATTTTTTACTTGGACTGATTTTTTTCTCGAACTAGTTTTTTCCACTTCCATTGTTAGAATATTTTAAAACAGTTTTATTCAAACATATTTTTGGTTTTTTAATCAGAGTTGATTAAGTAATTTTATTTTAATTGTTTTCAGAGGCTAAAATGGTTTATGGAAAAGAAACAGATTCCCATCAACCGCCATGTGAATGTGACAGGTCACGAGGTTACTACGGGGATAATTACTATAATTGTGAAATTTTAGATAAACCTTGCGATGCAGGGTTAGAGTTGTCTGCTCGTGGTATGTATTATGTTTTCATATATAATACAAAATTGATTGAAAAGATAGTATTTTGGTAAATACGGTCTAATTAAAGCAGCAGTATACACTTTAATTTAAGGTGTTATGGACCATACAAAATAAAGATCAATGAAAACAGACGATTTGTTTTTTAAATATCCAAAAGGCTGCCTGATAGAGGTATTAAGCGCTGAAATTCTCTTTTCAAACCATAAAAACACCGACGACACTTACAATGAAAATAGTCTTGACAATAAAGTTAGTTAGCTTTCGTTTTGTTATTTTCATCTAGAGATGAAGAACTTGATCTTCATAAACTCTTCTTCATTCTACTTGACATTAATGTCATTTAAAGTAACGTTACATGGTGAGTGCCGAGTGATACTTCTTACTTTTATTTAATGACAACTTTTTTATCATTTAACTTTTCTACCCTTTGCATCCTATTCCTCGTTGCAATTAAAAAAACAAATCAAGCATTCTCTCAACTATGTTTAAAAAACAAAACAAAAAAACATAGCAACAAAGAAACAGATAATTGGAGTCAACATAAAATTATCAAATAGAAATGTCCCTATCGTAGTAATTTTAGTTGCTTTCCTTTATCGTTTGTGATTTTATTACCATGTTAACAAAATTCTTGATATGGGTACCACGACAAATGTCACCAGTGCATCAGAAGCCGAATTTATACGGGTAACACGACAGGTGTCACCATAAGAAGGGGTAAATTATTTTTGTTTTGTAAACAATTCATCTATTGTTTTCAAGGAAACTGTGTGCCTTGTCCACGTGGAACTTTCAAAGAAACCAATAATTTTGATTTGTGCAAGACAAAAACAAAGTAAGTTCAATAGTCATTAGCAGTTTTATAAAAGCAAGGAATTATTTTGCAATTGTTGATGGAAGTAAGCTTTGTTTTTATAACAAGATTTTAAAATGAAGAACAAAACGTTGTTCACTAGGATTAGCAGTACTCTTTTATTTTATGACTCACATATACACACCCCGTATCCGTTTTCAAACATTTTACGTAAATGGTAAAAATAACGAAAATTTGCAAAACATCCAGAATTTAAGTATGCTTATAGTGGTTAAATAATAATAATCAGTAACTAAAACTTTGCGAATACTGTTGTCATAAAATTGAATCCTGTAGACAAGTTTTAGTACAGGTATTAAAGGAAGCCAAAAACAAATCAAATATAGTAAACAAACCAAAAATGTCTTATAATGCTTGCAAAAGGAAAACAGGTGTATCCTTTATTTTACTCAATAGATTAATTTTGCGACATAAAATATGAAAAAAACCTAGCTGTGAGTCAAAATAGAACTGTCCTGTTATTGTAACAATAGTCATTATATTACAATTTCAATTGTAAAAAATGTGTTCAAGCTGATCGAAATATGTTTTTATTAATCGTGTGATAAATTGTTATACATTTTAGTTGTACAGAATTTAACAGATACTTTATCAGCTACGGGAGTACAACATTAGATGCAATTTGTGGTCCGTTGATACTTTCATCTACACAAATAGGCCATTCAATATTTAATATTGATCTCGAGAAATCTACAATAGATGTATATTCACATTCTTTTAAGCAGAAGACTAAAGACAAAACCGCGAACATCTTGAGTCAAAGAAACATATTTTTGATCATGTAAGTGTCTTACATATTTCGGATTCTCTTATGAAATGACGATATTTTTCCAATAAACTGTCCAAGTCCTATTACGTGTAAACCTCTGATAATATTTTGATTAGGATCATGTTGAACTGGGTCAGTCATTTAACTTTGAGGGTAAAGTTAAGTATATTATCAATATTAATTTGAGCCAAAATTGCAAAATTATTTCAAGTATTATAGTAAAAATAAAGATCTAACAAAAATGTTAAACATTTATCTTTAAAGCTTTTATAGTGGTGGAATTTGCATACTATTTCGTTGCTTATATGTCGCCTCCTTGTGTATCACCAGTAGATCATATTTTGCTATTATTTTAATTAAAATTAAAATGATTAAATATTTGCAGCTGTTTTATTTACTAGTAATTTTAAAAGTGTCTCAAAAGATATATTGCAGCATTACAATAAGCTGGTGCAATTTTACTGAGACCGTTACATTTCACATTTCAACAGGTCAAACCTTACACAATAATTTGGTATTATCGGTAAATGTAATAAGTGAATCGATAGTATTTCCTACACCGTCCGAATTAGACTAATAAGTTCTGCTTAAATCAATAAGTTCATCTTTGTGCAATAAATGATGTCTTGACCAATGAAATTAAACCAGAACAATGACGTTCCAAGAATTCCGTTGCATTTCTAAAACAGCCCATTGTGATGCGCTGGCGATTTATGGGCTATGTTTTAAAAGGAGTAGGGGCGGTAAGGGTACATTTTAGCCCCAAATAATGGTTATAGTTCAATCAATCCAATATTTTAGGTAA
>JAULBM010045514.1:0-10677 GCA_032357055.1 Geukensia granosissima | reverse complement strand
ATCAAATAAGTGTGTTATCTGATAAATTATTCAACATGAAATCAGTGTAACGTTTCTTTTTTTGACTAGTATATTTTCTTTACCACTTGCCAAATTTTATCGTATTTCAATAAAGGACATGGAATTCTTCATATTGTCTGTCAAGATGACACAATACCTTATCGGTTAACAATTCAACACTTCCAAAACTTGTATTTTAATAAAATTAAATAAAAATCAGAAGATTTGATGGAACAGTTTAAAAAAATACCTTATCAGTTTATCTGGCAACACTTTGCAAAGCCTTATTTTATTGAATTATTTTTTGTTCTATATCAAATATCAATGATACTATGTTTTATGCTCAATATATATTTTTTACTTATTACATGCCAATTCTTTTTATTTCAACAACAAAAAAAAACCTAGAAAATTTAAATATTCATTTTACATGATATACAAATAGGAGATTGTCCATGAGAAATCCATCCACCACATGAAGAAGAATTTAAACTTCTACAGGTCCAATTACGTTCTGCAACATTGAACTAAGAGTACATACCATAATGGAAGCTGTACAAGATGTAAAATTGTAAAAAAACCACGACAATAGACCTTAACTATTGCAGAATTGATGAAAAAATAACAATAAATTACTAATTAAACAATGACAACCACTGGATTACAGGTTCCTGGCTAGGGACAGTCACAAACGTATGTGTTGGGGTTAAACTGGTTGTAAAAACTTTGTAAAATAGGGAAATCATAATTATCAACGTTTCAAAAGGTTTCTCGAAAGCTTGTAATTTATCCAAAACTTTCAGTGATTTTTGTACACTTCACATATAGTTTATACCATTATGTTCGTATTCATGATATTCTTTCGATTTAAATAGAGCACTTGTCAAAAGGAGAAAGAGTTAAGTAGTAATACACTTACTTGGCGCTAAGATTAAACGGAACTTGAAAGTTTTTTATGTAGTTTAGCTAACCAATACATAGTAGGGACTTTAAAACGCCCAGCAGGGGCCTTAATCTAATCGGTTGAATCAATGCGTCTGAAATAAAAGAAATCTTAAGTACCTCTATGCAGTATTTACGACAAACTTTATCAGCCAGTACAAAAAAGAACCCAGTCTCGAGTTTTTGAAGTTTAGCTTGAATTCTAGAAATTGAAGAGACTTTGTATTTTCCAAATTGTTTTCGGGGTGTGCAACCCGGATATCTACAATGTATTTGCATTTATTGAGAAAAAGCATCAAGATATTTTTATTGGCATTTTCTCTCTTACACAATAAGAAGAAAAAACGCCATAAATGACTCATTGACACTCAATCCAGTCAATTTTTGAAGGAGAACGATATTAAGGCTCTTTTCGTAAATAGTTTTTAACCTCTTGGTCTTCAACGTTTTAAGGTCTCCGGTAATAATATGGCCATAGGGTTCATATCTTAATTTGGATGTGTCATAGTCTCATGTAGTTGGTGTATTTTCTTCAATATTAACATCTGAGGTAACCTATGTTTAATTAAGGATTATATTTGTACTAGATCTTTTACACGGCTACCAATCGCTCTAAATCATATCCAAAAGATATGCATAATATTTGTTTAACTTGTTTAAATTTTAGGATCTTCCGGATATGACGAGGAGAAACTGAAAACGGAAGGTTTTACTTAAAGGCAATTTGATTATTTTTTGCAAAATAGACTTTTTTCCAAAAATTAAAGAATGTCATTCGACTTTTTTATAATTTTTCTTTATCTCTAGATTAATTTCATAAAATTTAACAATCTATATTATTCCCAATGATGTCTACCGTTGTTTTTAAATATGATAAAAAGTTCCTTGAGCCAATAATCGGTTGTTTAGCAAGTTTATTACGATTCATTCGTTTCCAATGAGATTTCAAGTTACGTTTTCTCCTGTCGATATGTCCATGATGTAAGTAGACGATGTTCGTGATATGTTCCCTTTGCCCATAATATTTTCATCTAGACCGAGAGGGTAATTAAGCTGTTTTCAATTTTTTAAATCCCATCCAATTCTGATGTTTAGCGCAAGTTGTCGAATTATTATGTGATTGTCCAGGGTTTTTATTTTGACAACTTCGAGCGGTTAGATTTTAACAGATTATGACGATGTTTCGCTAGATTTTGATAGAACGAGCAAACATTTGAACTTTTTGTGTTTTCAAAAACGGTAAAGGCGATCGCTTGTACGTCTGAACAATAATCTAGTTTGCCCCACATATTGCACCACACAATTTGGTACAGTTCAGGCTAAAAGATGAATTATACCTTTAGTTTTTCAGGTGATGTCAGACGGAAAACTGACGATTTAATTGTGTTATGTCTTGTGAATCGGTGACAGTCGGTCATTTTGGGGTATTGAACGAATATATCGTTAGTAATCCACGAAACTTTTGTTAAGTATGCTGGCTGGAGTGACGTTACCTGTTTTGAAACAATTGTTAAAGTGGAAAATTTAGACGGTGATTTTGGGACCGGTTTAGAAGGCCTGGTACAAATTTGATTCAAAACAGGTAAATTTATGTTTGGAATACAGTTTTCAGTGCACATGCATGTCTGTAGAAAGGTATTTGTAGTTATTTTGCCATTTCTTAAACTTATAATAAGTAATATAGTAAAACAATCGAAAAATTAGAAAGGTCGAAAATCGTGTGAAAGAATAAGAGACACATACCAGCAAAGATACAAATAAGTCTGAGATGCAGCCCAAGAAATCAAACAAATTATGTCATTAAAAGCCTAATACAAAATAGACTAAATTAAAACAACAAAAACAAATTAAATACATAAAAAATCAAAAAAGAGTTTGACAATTTTAAATAGATTAGGTGGATCGATTGTCGTGTTTTATAATTTATTACACATTTTGTATTTTTGAGTGCTTTTACAGCTTCCTTAATGAAATGGACTCTGATTTATTATTGAATGCCACAATTGAACCTGTATGAGTTTAAATTCGACTGTCATTTGGTGGGTTGCTCATGCCCATTTTTTTTACTTTTTCACGACTGTAATGCGGAAATTCGTAATCTGGTTCAAGCTCCGGTCGGGTCAAACAAAAGCCATTAAAATGATAATTTTGGCTTTTTAGGCATGGTAATTGTTATCATAAGACAAACGTCCTAAAACATGCATATTTTGAACTGCTTTTGAATGTTAATTCCTCGTAATAGAAAAGGAAATGAAAAATTCTGAGACTCCTTGTTTTTTTTAAAGATTAAACTAGTGATTGCAATACAATTCTATTAAAATGATTCATTTATCATGTGAACCACAAAAAATCGCATTCAAATGGAATTATTTTTTACTTTTACCCAAACAGACAATTTGACAAACAGCAGAATGACAATGTAAGTAAAAGGAATTCGAAAATACCAAAGGGCACACAGAGGTCGTTAAGTCGGAAGACAGACAAGACCATGGTCAACAAAATGAAACGAAAAACAAACATAACACAACACTACACTGAAAACTAAAGCTGGAGTAACACGAACCCTAAAAAACCAGGGTGAGTTCAGGTGCTCCGGAAGGGTAAGCAACTCCTGCTCCACAAGTGATACCCGTCGTGTTACTCATTGTAGTAAAAACCCGGTGATATTTCATTTGTTTTGGTTAGTTCAATTATTAGCTAATTGGTTTCTGTTTATTATCTAACCCTAAAACAGTATCAATTTTATTAACAATCGGTATAACTACTTTGTTCATTCGTTGTTGATAACAAAACAAATTTTGTAGTTCCTACGTAATAATGATATTTTATGGATTCGTAAAAATACAAGACCACTCATAAAGATATATATATATCTTCCTGACATGTGATAATTTTGACTTCGCTGTGAAGTTTATTTCAGTTAACACAGTGGGTAGATGAACTAAGCAGGAACTGTTTTCCTGTAAAAGTGTTTTTCATAATAGTTCTGGTACCAGGAGATATGTTATAAATTAATTTCATAGGTCCATTTGAGCACCTAACATTTACATCATACTTTGTGACATTGATTTTATCATAACTGTTTTTTTTATTTGTCAACTGTAATTGACGAGCAAACTATCTTATGTCAAGGGTTCTTGACAAGAAAAGTATCTTATCATGAGTTTTCGAATATCAACTTTTTAAAATATTTAATTGAATTGGATCCAACGACAAACTTCCTCAATTCAAATATATGATACATGTAGTTTAAATACTTAACATCCATAATGATTTTGTATCTGAAGGTAGCCAGATATAGAAAAGGCCGTTCGATTTTTCTTCCAGGAGAGAAATTCCCTCCTAGGAGTCGTCCGATGGTGTGTAAGGGACCTTGCAATATAAATCAGCTAGTTGGGACGGATTAATAAGTCAATGAAATAACCACTATTCCTGTTTGATTGTGCACAGAAAGTAGCTTTTTACATTCCTTATGCATGAGACTTTCTCTTTTTTCGAAAAAATTGGTTCCAATCTCTTTCTAATGGCGGGACCAGTAAGTACCAATAAACAGTAAAAAAATCTTTTTGTCAATCCAAATAAAATAATAACAAATTTTCTCGGCAAGCTACATCTTTTTGGGGTAATATAACAATAAGAGATGTGGCATGAATGTCCATGAGACAGCTATTCATCAAATGACTGTCGAATCTAAACTTCTACAGGATCCATTACGGCCTTCAACAATGAACCAATACCAACACCATAACGTAAGCTGTAAAAAGCCCTGAAATACAGAATGTGAAACTGTTCATAAAACGCGACAATCGGTCTAATCTATTGATAAATTTGTGACCAACTAACAATAAATGACCAATTAAACAAAGAAAACCACTGGACTACATGTTCCAGACTTGAGACAGGCACATAAGAAAACTTGTCTTTCCTCAGATTAAACTCACTCTGAAAGTTTTGACTCATTTACCAATTAGGTGTAGTGTCAGCTCGTTAGATAAATGTCCCGATTTTCATGAATTTCATTTAAATACATTACCACTTGGCAAATAGTAAGAAATATATATGTTTAACATGAAAACATCTCCTATTTTTATATTAATCTTATTGATATATGAGAAAGTACAAAAACGGCTCCAGTTTTCAAACATTTCTTGCAAGTATTCACTTGAATTTGACTAAAATATACACCTTATCAGTATATCAACAACACTTGCAAAGCTATATTTAGGAATAAAAACCATTCTTTTGATTCATATGAAGTAACAATACTGATCTATCCACAATTAATATTTTTCTGACTACTTTTCAAGTTTTATCAGGTTTGTCAAATATTTCAATAAAAACATAAACAATCTAAAGATTTTCACACCAGTGTGAGAAAAAAATCGATAATCAACATATGGGTAAGTTGTTCTCAGCAGCTGATTGGCTGATTTACAGACCCCGCGTGCTTCGCTTCACAAATTCAAAGACTTGTCACGATCTTATCCCTTACCCTGGAGGACTGAGCTTTCCAAAGACTCTATCAGTTAAGTAGGAATTACTTTATTTTTTGGCTAACATATATGAAAATGTCGTACAAATCAGTGGCATGTTTGTTTGTTTTGTACACGAGTTACGTCCCTTGTAACAAGGTCAATATAAAAGATCGTACACGATCCCGCCTATGATAGTTTTTTAACTATATTTTGATGCTTAAAAAAATTAGAGAAACAAAATCTTACATTATAAGCCGTTGATTATCATATTTCTACAGTCTCGATAGTTAAACCTTAAAATTTCTCGGTAAACCTCGAAATTTAAATGTTTAACTATCTCGACTGTAGAAATTATGATAATCAACGGCTTACAATGTAAGATTCTATATATCTACAACGGGTACAAGTTTTAAGTTGAAGTCAGAATATTAAAACTGATTTTTGTTGGTGCAAATTATCATGCACACCAATGGCCTCCTTACACAGACACTAATAAATTTGGCATTAATGCACCCATCATATCTTTCTTCACGTAATTTGATAACACAATATTCAATCGTCGGACGCATTGTGTTTGGGGAGGGTTAAGATCCAACTAAATAAGTTTAACCTTACCACATGTCCCAGTCAGGAATTGTGGTCATAGGTTTGTCTTTGATTTTGTTGTGTTACATGTACATTTTTAATAATATTCGAGTCAGATCAGTTTTATTTAACGTATACACGTTTTATTCATTTTTTTTGGCGATTTAGAGCTTTTCGCAAGGAATGGTATTCCAACCTTGTTGAAGGCCTTGTGGATACCTCTAGATTTGTGAATTACCCCTGTCTCTCCGTAGTTGGAGTGCGGTCTCACTGACAGTATCATTTTCGTATTTACGGCGGCTTATCGAGAAATCGTCGATAAATTTTAAAGTTTACAATACCCCAAAGGTTTTTGTGGCCAGTTAAAAATCACGTTTTACAATGAGTGAAATGACATTATGATAATATTGATGAGTTATCCGGAAAACGTAAGCGTTGCAGGCATATTAAGCAATCAAATAAAAGTAAAATTTTGGAAAACTTTGACACCAAGTTCTCTTACCAAAATAAAACTGCATTTTACGTTCTGTTCAAATTATCTTTTATGTCAGCCAATGCAATTCCAATGTTCAGTTGCTGGAATTATTTTACCTTGCGATTTCGATTGTCCCGCAAAGACCAAGGTCGTGTTTTATCAGAAAGGAAAACAAACAACGTTACCCTCAATTTGGAAAAGGTAATTAGAATAATTGTTATTCGCATGGATTTGGCGTACATTTTTTTAAACAAATGTTATAAACAAAATTTCTTACGGATAAATATGCAAATATAACAATACGGGGTTTCTTTAGTAACACTATTATATGCTTATAGTCAGTTTTATCCTTAAAATGCATTAAATTTGACAAATTTAGATGATTTACATCATATTAGCAGAAATGCTTTTAAAATTTAAATAAAAAAATTTGAAGAATTTTGAAGATAAGAAAAACACAAAAATAAGCAAGACTCTTTCGATACAAACTTGCCAAAATATTTTGGTGATTGTTAAGCAAAATATCGATAATAATATCCGGATTTAAGGTACAGTTTCATCTTTTTCCGAACAGCGGCCAATCACAACACGCAATGTTACTTAGAATGAGTTTAAAGATACCAAATGGGTAGACAGAAATCTTTAAATCAGAAGACAGACAAGACCATGGCCTACAAAAAATGGGAAACGAAAGACAAACGTATTACACACAACAGTATACTGAATACTTATGCTAAAGTAACACGAAACCTAGAAAATCTAGGGTGAGTTCAGGTGCTCCGGAAGGGTAAGCAACTTCTGCTCCACTATGGTCTCATTATACAGTTTACATGTAATGCCACCACAATAGTTCCTTCAAAACATAAGACATGCACTGGCAGGGTGTTTTGTTTTTAAAAGATAGTGATGTACCTGTTTAAGTAAAGGTGATATGTTATTCTAAGAGTGGTTTTTAAAACTCATAGCAAAAGTGTTCTTGTTGTAAGAATTTTGTGTACTATTATATCGTTAAACAGGCCATGTAAAGTCCCTTTTGACCAAAAATATTCATAAAATGAAAAGATGGATTTTCATGACATTTCAATCAGGCAGATTTTGTGAAAAAAGTCAACGCTCATAACCATATTTTTGCGACCGAATTTAAAAATTATGTTTTTTCCTTTCTAACGAGGTATACATAACATGTGTGCATCAGTATCCGTATCATTGCTTTTTCAAAGTGAAGTCACAGGAAAGCATATAACTGTATAATGAGACCTTAAGGCGCCCCATTAAATTTTTCTTCATTTTATCTATCGAAAATCGTTTTGAGAGTGATAAATGACTAAGTGGCCTTTCATGTCATTGGCGGGGTATCCAACGCTTATATTTTTTATACGCGTATATAAACGCGTATAGTGTCAAAACATACGCGTATATATAAGCGTAAATTATCAATATATACGCGTATATATTGGTTTTAAACGCGTATATTTGTATTATATACGCGTATATCTGTATTCTATACGCGTAAATATACGCGTATATGTTTATTTTCTTCATTTTTTTTTGTTAAATAAAACAATATACGAGTATACATACGTGTATATTGTCAAAACATACGCGTATATATTGGTTTTAAACGCGTATATTCGTATTATATACGAGTATATAATACAGATATTTAAGAGTTTATAATATTTAGGAGTGCGATGGTTATTTTCTTATTTTTGTTGTTAAATAAAACAATAAAATAAACACAATATACGCGTATATATACGCGTATCTATTGGTTTTATACGCGTATATTTGTATTATATACGCGTATATTGTGTTTTTTAACGCGTATATATACGACTATATTGTTTTATTTAACGAAAAAATTAAGAAAATAAACATATATACGCGTATAGAATACAGATATACTAGTTTATAATACAAATATACACGTTAAAAACCAATATATACGGTATATATTGATAATATAGGCGTATATATGCGCGTATGTTTTGACAATATATACGGGTATTAAAAGATACGCGTATGATAACCGCCAATGACATGAACGGACACTCATAAATGACGTCATGATTACAAAGGTGACCCTCTATCGTATATATACGCGTATCTATTGGTTTTATACGCGTATATTATGTTTTTAACGCGTATATATACGAGTATCCTCTATCTTGAATATATCTTTTCAAAAAGTTTGAAAAAATCGGCAATCTTTTTTTGGTTTGAGATTGATATATGTGACCTGAATGCGTTTTTATGTATCTCGACAAGACTTTAGTTAAATCAAATAATTTGTACACACAATAAACATGTTAAATAATTATTTGTTTGAACCTTATGTATATGATCAACCAAATCCACACACGTCAAAAATAAACAAAATTCATTCAAACTTATTTTGTCAGGAAGAGGTTTTTAAATTATGGTAATATGGTGGCAATGTTAAAAGGTCTTGTGGATACTTCTAGATATATAAATTCCCCCTGTTTTTCTCGTGGTTAGAGTACAATTTCTTGCATTTATACCATTTCTTTGCATTCTCATATTTTAAAGAGCGCGGCAATGCAGCACTTTTAATTGCGGTAATTAAAAACTGAAAATTAAAAAAAAAATCTTAGTAATATCAGTCTTAGAATGTAGGTCGGATATCTTCCCTCAATTTTTCTCTAAATTCCTCATGTACACAGAAATAAAAATAACCAAATAAACAGATGGAAATCTGAAGAGAGACAAGACCATGGTTAACAGAACATAACGACAGACAATCACCAATCACCAATAAAAATATTACACAAACTATTTTGTCATTGTCATTTTGAAGTGTCAATCATGTCCTGAGGCGATCGAAAAATTTCTGAAGTGATGACTTTTACCGCCAAGACTTTTTGTCGATTAGAGTAGCTTTCTCCTGAGCAGCAACCACTTCCGATAAAATCCTGATAGAAAGCTAGAAACCTGGGGTACCGTATAACTGAAAGGACGGAAGCAAGGCCATGCAAGGAAAATATGTGTAGTAACATAGAAAAAGACATTGCAAAAATGCATTTTTTGTAACAAATGTCGACAACGGTTTTAAAACGCTGACAAAGAAGATAACAGAAGACCTGTAGAATTTTACATTCGACTGTCATTTGGTGGATGGCTGTCTCATTGACAACTATGCCATATCTCCTATTTTTATAATAAATAAGTGGTGTAAAATATTCAACTCCACCACCAAGTCAAAAGAGCAGTGAAGCAACCATAACTTTGCCAATTGTATCAGTTGGTAAAAACACAGAAGAGTTGTTTCTGTAAGCGTTCTGATGTGTTATTTGGGTATTGGACACAATGCGTCAAAAGACCAGAAGTTTTATATTTATTACCAAAGGCTTTAAATGTCCCAACAGGTTGATTTCCATTTTTCCCCTTCCGGTGTGACATAAAAAGTTTGTTAGACGGCATAGAAATTGACAAGGCCAAAATATGAAAACAAAATATAAATTATTTGATATTGACATACAATTTTATGTCGTAGCTAAATAAACGTGGACATACACATGTATATGGTGTTCTAACTTAGATTTTTTTTTCTATAAATATGGTAAGAACTTGAAAATTAATATAAGAATAGCTTTGGCCTTATCTTATAAACAGAACGTATAAAAAGACACCACATATGACGTTAAACACATGGAAAAACATTATGCAGAATAGTCTTCTGGACGACCAATAAATCAATCCTAGTTTAAAGATTAGAACCATAAAAATTGTCCAATCAACCCAAAACATAAACATTGCAATGAAGAGTTATTATTACTTAAGTTTATGACATGCCGATGTAAGGTGCATGATGCGCACACAATAAAATGTAAGAAGTCACTAAAACTATTAAGAGTTCTAGGAATGAAATGAAAAGAAAGCAAAGATCTCCGTAAAAATTTAAAAAATCGTCAGAAAAACAAAATTAACATTTTCTACGTAATGCCGAAATTGGTGTATCAAGCACCCTGACAACCAAAAGGAAATTCAGACACACATTTTATGTTTTTATTTGTTTAATTGCAGTTGGTTTCTGTCTCAAGAGAATATGTCATATAGAATCTTACATTATAAGCCGTTGATTGTCATATTTCTATAGTCGAGAAGCGGGATGTATAAATACTCGAACTCCCCTTCTCGAAGGTTGTGCCGGGGAAAGAATAGGCACCAGGTATCTCCGTC
>JAULBM010045503.1:0-10678 GCA_032357055.1 Geukensia granosissima | reverse complement strand
AACTGATACAATTGTTTCATGTATAAACATATTTTACATGATAGATGATGTCACGGCGGTGTTAATAATACGTTGACTTAAAGAAAAGTTTCACAATTTGTATTTAGGGTCTTTTACAGCTTCATTTATGGTATGGACACTGGTTCATTGTTGAAGGCCATAATGGGACCTGACGAAGTTTAATTTCTACTGTCATTTGGTGGGCGGCTGTCTCATGGACAATCCTGCCACATCCCCATTTTTATATTAGATCGAAGTGAAGTCGTTTATATATGATGAATACGATATTTGGATTTTAATTGTTTCTAAAAATTGCATAGTAATAGAAAAACTGAGATGTTTAGAAACTGCATTAGTGCACTTTTTTCCGAAAATATCTGTTTACAGCACAGCCATAAACAATAACATCACAATTGGTCATTGCGGAGATTTTCACCGGATTACGATGCGTAGGACTGGTACGGATTTGCTCTTAATAACCCATGTTCTGTCTCCAAATTTGAGCTATTTCAAGCTTTAATACACACAATGGGAGACAACTCTGAACGTGTTTTAACAAACTGGCGTCAATTGATGAAATATGGTATATTTTTTAAAAGAGTTTTAGACTGTGGCAGACCGATATATACTTAAATTAGAACAAAAGATTTTGAACTCTTTTATTAAACGAGGCGAAAAAGGTCCAACGAAATTGTTTATATTGGTTACAAGTTTTAAAAAAAATTATTTAAAATCTTTAAAATAAGGACTTTTACGTAGCATTTAGCATGATCTTTTACAAAAGTAATGTAGACAATTGTAAATTACCGAATATATCAATATTTTCGTCACAAATCCCTTTACAAAGTTCTTACGGTATGTCTCATTAGTTTGGGATCTCCAAAAATCAGGATCACCAATTTCGTCGAAAAAATTCCAATTATTCTTAAAATGTCAATTAATACAGGTGCGAAATTTGGGCTCTAATCTTTACTGCTCTGCGTCAGGAAAAAATTTCAAAGTTGACATAATTTTCCAGCTAATCACACCCGATCAGTCGAGTTTTACCTGTAATTTGATCACATGACGGTCAGTTTATTTCAATAATCGTTTGTTAGTTTGAGGGCAATCTCATAGTGCATAAAGCTTAATGAGCGAGAGAGTGCAATGACCCACGACGTAGTTTCCAACTCGCAAACTATCGATATTCGGTTTCAGAGATATTTAATTTGTCCTCATTCCTTTCTCAAAATAACATCTAATTTTTTGTTCTTATATAACAGCATTGAGGTAAATAGAACCTTAACATCATCACCATATTGTAACAAAACTAATTAAGCGTCTAATTATTCGCTTTTCATTTCAAATTAAGTTTTATACGGGGATCTGGGAAAATTAAGGCGTAAAATTGCCCGGTGACACTGTAAACAATTTCAAACACATTAGCTGGTCCACAATTGCATCCAGCACTAAACTTAAAATCTCATTTTTTTCAAAACTTCATCCATCGCCACATTTCTCATCAGATCAACTTTTCATATAAAAATGACTTTATGCTCGCAATGTCGGGGATTGGGGGGTACCTGTTTTCATTGGCGCGAACTGGCAACTTGAGCAAGACTAGTTTTGTCTTTAAATTTGTGCAATGGTACGACCATTGTCTGGGGGGCAGGTCATGCATATTCTCAGAAATATAAATGTCCTTGTGTTGGTTAAATGTTCATGCACAAAGAATGTTTGATGTAAATATTCAGCCACTATAGGATCGCTGTGATCAACAGTATTATAAGAATGTAAGAACACAATCCTTGCCTCGGGTTTTATTTGCGCTTAAAGTATTCGCCCGCATCATTATAAGCTTTATTTATTTGAAAAGGAAATACATGAAGTTTAAGTCGAACACTTCACCACATTTCAGTTTAATAATCCAAAAAACTTTGAATGTATTTTGAGCATCAGTCGAGCGATGATTATTGTTGAAGACTTGCTGTAAGGTTTTGATTTCCATAATAATTATTTCCTAAAATTCACACTTTTCCATCTTTGTTGACATGCAAGCGTCATGTCGGTAACTATGCACGATTTTAAAGAGTTCACCTCATGTATATTTAAAAGGGAGTTTATTAGAATGAAGTAGCTTTCAGGCTGTGGGGTTTGAGACATTTTCAAGAGTGACATTGAGAAAATTTCTTGAATGAATATAACCAAAAGTGTTTAACCATTTTTAACAATTACAAACCGATACGTAAAATTTCTTTTGTTATGCAAGGTAATTTATTTTCACAATTCCCAGTCTATTCTTCAATAGAATCTTTTGTTGAAATAAAACCTACTCCGAATCAAATACTCCTCTCAGGTTAATAATTTCACCTTTGGCAGGTAATAATTCTGCCTTTAATCTTACTGCGCTATAATGAGTCTGTCCCTGTGATTTCAACAGGGCCATCAAAGAAAAATTTAGTAAATGTCAATATATGTAGTCAACAGATGAAAATGGAAACATAGTAAAATTTGAATTTAAAGTACTGATAAAACCGTAATGAACAATGAAACAAAAAATCTGCAGTTTTAATTTTCATGAACGTTGAATCTGAAGTTTTATCATGTCTAAAACAAATCATTTACGATTCGTCAAAAAATAAATCACACTTACTTGGCAGAATTCGTCAGAATATAATAATCCAATATCACATACTTTATACATGTACAAAAGTTTTCAAGAGATTTTTTCTATCCTCCTATATAAAAGGACATTCATTATTGAAATAAAGTTTAAGTTTACCTGCGGGTATTCGTTTCTCTGAATTGTATAAACTCGTGGGATTGTTATGAATTGTGTGATTTGGACCCGTCCAGATGGAGTGAAGTAAAGAACCCAAATTCAACAAAATACGAACATTTTCGGTTATTTGTCGGTTGGTAAGTTGGTTAAAGGAATTGTTAATTGTAAAAGGGAGTATATAAATGTTAAATAATAAAATCGGAAAGAAATTAGAATGAGATTTAACTTTCTTATCGGCAATAGAATTTAGGGTTCGTAATATCACAGATGTCGTTGTTTGTCCTGTGGTCTTGTTAAAATTGCCGAAGTTCTGACGACGTCTAAATTGTTGCTTTCTGGTACTACCAAGCTTACTTTTCCTGGAACTACGCACAATATAACCAATAGACATAAAACTTATCAAAATATTTTACATTTTCTGAAATTCACAAATCCTGCGAGCAAAAATTGTTATATTGTAGAACGACACAATTTACCAATTTTCCATATTAGTGGAGGAAAACTAATAATATTTATAAAAGTTAGCGGACATTTTTGTTGCTTTCTAAAAGAATTATGAAGATTCCAAGGGTTTTTTTTTGTATATTTAATAAAAAGTGAGAGACTTAGCTCGGTGAAAGATACTTTACTAAATTCATGGCGAAAGTAGACCATTACTTATCTGCATCCCAACGAAAATATGTTGTGTGGAATAAAAAAAAAGTTGCACAACCGCCTGCAAAGTCAGCCTCGTCGTCCCCAGCTTGTCGGATTCCGTTATTTGAATCGCAGTTGACTTTGCGTGAAAACTTGTTATGTAAACATATCAGTCTGAGAGTCTTTTTTAAAAGTCTAGTTACAGCTTGCTTGTGAATAATTTTGGAACTTTATGAAATTAAAATTATATATTTGAAATGTATGTATTTTAACTACCGGGTGTACCTAATTAAACTTAAAATCTGCACACCAACCTGCATGATGGAAGGCCACACAATATATGAGGAAACGAGTCGGACGAAAAACTGAACCAAAATCAATGATGCATGAAATGTGGGATAAAGTGACCTAATTTGGGTGGGATGCTGACAAACTCCCCAGGACGCATCTGCACAGCAACCTGAATGATTATAGGCCACACAGTATGTGAGGAAACGAGTCGGACAATAAACTTAACAAAAGTCAATGATGCATGAAATGTGGGTCAAAGTGACCTTATATGGGTGAGATGCTGACAGACTCCCCAAGACGCATCTGCAAACCAAGTCTGATGATCTGCAGTCATGAACTAAACCTCAAACTTAATTGAAATCATTCAACCATGAAATATAGGTCATGTGACCTCAATTTTTTGAATGGTGAAAGGTCATGACCTTATACATCTACATACCAAGTAATATGAATGAAGGTGTTTTAATTACAAAGATCTGGCTGTGGACGCTGACGCGGACGCGGACACTGACGCGCACGCGGACGCAGACGCGGACAAGGACGCGGACATGGATGTCGAGGGTTCTCCAATAGTCCCCTTCTACTTCTTTAAAGATAGAAAAATTTTAATAGTGATATATGAAAAACATGTGTCTATAAAAATCTAATTTTATCATACAGGATAACGAGGACCGCCTCCGTGTTGAAATGGTAAGCGTGCTCGCCTCGAGTGATGAAGGTCTTGGGTTCGATATCCAGCCGGTCAAACCAAAGACATTAAAATTGGTATTTGCTGCTTCTCCGCTAAGCATGCAGCATTCAGGAGTAAGAGCAAAGACTAGTCGGTCCAGATTCAGAATAATGCGTCTGGGTAAAGCAGCATCCAATCAATCAAAGTAAAGAGGACAAAAGTTAACTTAAACTAAAACTGTTGTAATAGTTTGATTTGTAAGAATGGAAATCTGTCACATGAAAGGAATAAGGCAGGTTTTTTAAAGTGATTTATACAATTCACATTCAATCAATTTAATAAATATGCATGACTTTCTTCTTCGTTGACTGTTTGTTTTATCATAATACGAAAATTATTTTAAATTACAAAGGGTGACCCTGTGCTCACTGATTGTGTATAACTTTTCTGTTGCAAGAATTCATTGTTTTAAATTATTTAATTAACTTTATTGCGTAATATACCCATATGGGTCAAGCAAAACAATACAAAAAAAAAATAAACAACATACAATAATATGACATACATAAATATTTATACATTTTTCAGCAAGATTCCTTGACCGGCGTAGACCTCATCTCAATCATCTCAATTCTAATGACTGTTTAATAAAGGTCTAAAGAGATTAATTTTATTTAAAGAGGACATAATTTGAAATGAAGGAGGATTATTCTTGATTATTAAAAAAGGTCGATCCTGGGTTGTTTATTAATTTCACAATTTTAAAAGAAATGACATTCGTCTTCAAGTGCATTTTGTTGTCGGAGTATATTTTTATATCGACCTGTTTCTATTAGTAAACAATTATCACTAACATATGTATAGTGACATCGTGTAATTTATTAACTTTTTTCGTTTTCTACTCGCGTGTACTTGCACCACTGGTTTTCCAAAGCTTGCAATCTTTAAGATCCACTGTCAGTTAATTTTTTTTTTACCATTTCATTGACATCGAAATAAATTTCAGCAATATCTTTTAATTGAAACAAAGGAGGATAACACTTTCCAAAATATAATGATTTTACTCAACACAGACTAGAGGATCGCCAACGTGCAATGTTTTATGCGTCATTTAATAATTATCTGCGATGTATCATTTATTTTGACCAAATTACATAATAAACTACCTGATCCGAGACTTTTTTGGTATAATTGCCTAGTTTATTTGAAAAGAATGGAATGCTGTTAACAATTATTTTCGCTTAACTACCACTGTTTTTGGAAGGAATTGTTAAATGGAATTAAGACTTGAATGTTGACATTAAGGTGAGGACTGGGTGACGTGACTCCAAAAAAAAAAGATTCCTCACATAAATATTTAAAGGATTTACAAGTCATAGTAAGTCTTGCGACCTTTTTTGAAACGTTTGCCTGGTTCTTTACATCCGAAAAGACAAAGCGTTTTTTTTTTTCAATATATCTTCATAGATGACTCTAGACCTTACAAGTCCAGCGTAAAAAACCAAGATCGCAAGTGCATAGATGAAAGTGACAAGAAATATTTGACACAAACTAAAAGAAAAAACGAAAATATAAGGAACCAAGGTCTTAAATCCACGAACTCCTTTACAAAGATTCAGTGTTGATAGAGTAATGCATCCCCAAAATTCTCGTAAGAATAGAAATATTAGTTGAAAATTTGATATGCAAAGATTAAATGACAAGAAAGCTTAATATTTTTAATCGACTCCGATATTCTATGAACCACATAAAGTCCATGAATACATACCAAAAGCAGGAAACTTCAATACACAAGTTTACCAATGTTTCATAGGTATGATAAATGTTGATATGCTATATTTAAAAGAATGAAAAGAAAAACAATCCACATCTTACATTCAGTCTAATTTATCTGCTTGTAAATGTGTTTCAGATTAACAGTAAATATAATAAATAGGCGATAAAGGATTTACAACAAAGATAAACAGGGAAAAAGGCAACTACACAGTGCAATACGTTTCGATGCCTTTCCATATTTTCAGTAATCAAGAATAAAAACAAATACAGAAATTCCTGTTAATCATAATTTGATAAATCGGGATGGGATAAGACAAGTTTGACCAACTTAGCTGGTGAATTCCCTCGGGTACTCTGTACCACCAGCAGAGGCATCGACCCTGTGACGTTGAAACACTTTATATTTTACAATATTACCAAATTACCTTTATATTTTATATTAATTCAAAATTACAGACATTTTTTTTCTTTGCTTTTTACTTTTTTATTTTTCAAAAAATATTCTAGACCTGCGGTGTGTTTGGTCCAGTTGTTTGGTCTAGTGCCTGGTGAATTATAGCCTGATAAGGCAAGCTAAGAGATACGACGTAAAATACGATTAAAATCCATTTCAGTTACTTTAAATAATGGGAAAATTAAGCCGACGAGTTTATTTGTAAAGCATAACTTTAGAAAAGTTAGCTGTACATTCCAAATCATAGTAGGTCCGTACGTAGGACTTCAAATGTTTATTCTGGTTTTCCATTTTCCCCTTTCGTCATAAAAAACGTGTATTTTAAACTAATGCCGAAAAAAATAAGTTAAGGGTTGAACCATTTTAGGGAAGTCAGTTTATTACAGACAAAAAGGTTCATTCGTATATCCGTCCACTCGAAAGCAGCTATCTTAAGTAATGCCTAATAATTGGGTTATTATCTGCAAAAATACTTTAATTTAAATAAGAATGATTTGCTTATGCATTTAATAATTGATTGTACAAAATATTTCGATATCAAATGTAAAATACTGATATGAAGATGTGTTCAACAGAAAAGTAACGACTGACGTGCTTTTGGATTTTATGCTTGATTGTGACAAAAAATGAACGAATTTGGTTGGCAAATACAGTTACCAGACGGCAAAATCCATTTAGTATTTAAATAAAATATATTCCACTATATTAAGGAATTGAAATGGACATTATGTCATAAAACAGTTATATAACGGGTATATTTGAAAAACTTTAAACAATAAACTATTTCATAAGGAAGAATGCAGCAATAATTAGTCTTAAGCCTTGCAAAATATTGGGTCCAAAGAAACTATATAGTCTTAATATCAAGTGGAAGATGGAAAATATTCAGGACTGAGGTTCAAATGGGAACAGGTGCTGTGTCCAATGTGTGTAATTTATGATAAATGGTGACTTGTGAATGAAAAATGTATATTTTCACTTAGCTAAAATTGTTATGTTGAGTTGAAAAGAACAAAAGTTATTTTCAGAATCTTTATTGGTGATTTTTGAATCAATACCAGATATTAATTTCCATATAACAATTTCTCTTTAAATTTGGACTCGTTGTTCAAAGATCTACACTTTTGGTATCTCATTCACTTCTCTTTGCTTTCTCAACGTGCCATATTACTCAAAATTTACTTCTGAAATATTAACAAAAGAAATGCCAAAGTGGCAGACAAAAGCAAAAACTATCATGTTTTATATATTTGGTATAGATATGGCTGAAAACAACATCCAAATAGCAAAGTTCAATCGGTTGCCAAAAATGCAGCTAAGCACCAGTTACAATTAATCAATTTACTTTCAGAATATATATCAAGGAAAGAAGACTCAGTATAACATTCATTTCAGTGCCTGTGTTCCATTTCGTAATTGTGTGTTTCATTCCAAATCAATTGGTTTAATATCACATAGTAAATAATCACAAATTGACACGTTTTTAGACATACGAAAAAATATATCTGAATGATATGGTATCTTAAGACATAAAATACCCTGTCTCCATACATATAGCATTTGTTATGAGATATGATTTTTGTCTCCAGACAAATGTCTTCGAGACATAATCTGAGAAAACTACAAGTTCCAAGATATGAATGGCCGCTTATGTCATTTGCACGATATTCTATTGCGTAAGTCGAAATAAAGCGTTATTTTATTCCATTATCGCGTTATTTTGATGAAATATAGCGGTATTTTTTGAAATTTCGCTTTAATTACAAAATAACACGTTATTTGTGGTTTATCAAACTATATCGCGTTAGTTTTATTCAATAACGCGATAGTCTGGAGTTGAACGCTTTTTCTCGCAAATGACATGAATGGCCACTCATACCAAGACGACTTAAATTCAAGACACGTCTTGAAAACAATATAATACATACGCAATTGAAAACATATATACAAAATTTTAGTGTCTTGAAGAGATGTCTTTAATTATTTCTCAAGACTTGTCTTGATGTTCTCTAGACGTTTTCATTGATGATTATTATAGTACATCAAACGCAGTTTGCATTAACTTAGGTAAGTCAAAATTAATATAATTTCTAAATTTAAACCATGCCAGTAAGTCCACTAGAGTATAAAAGGTCGCGACCATTACCACCTATTATTAGGTATGAAAAGCTATAAATAGATTAGAAGCACGTCAAAAGTAAAGTGAATTATGAACAAAACATCTATATTTATCCGAAATTCAGATTTCCAAAAGATTTGATTCATTGTATTGCAAAGTACGAGTAACTGGGTTGATAAAATTTATACGTAGAAATTTCAGTTAATTTAATGTTTGAACAAATTACAAACTACATGTTTATTATTCCCTATCTCACAGGGAAACCTAACTATCATTTTCGCTTCTGATACATTCAGCAGGTAAAAATTGATTCCCGAATAAAGTCCATTACATATACTCCCCGAATAAAGCCCCGTACATGTGTACCCAGAAAAAGCCCCGTGCATGTACACCCCGAATAAAGCCCCGTACATGTACATCATACAAAAAATATTATAAATTCAGTGCATAAGAAGCAAAACAAAGGAGATCTCAGTGAGAGTCCCATTCGTGCGATGGTTTGGAATATCGCTATTCGTTTGAAACGATGAAAAAACGGAGAAGAGACAAAAAAGAAAAAAACGATGGGCACGACAACTTCGAGAACAAGAACAAAACAGACATTAAAAAAATAAAAAAAAATACTAAAAGTGAATAAAGGTTCGAATACATACTCGAATCCTCCTTTATACATAGTTTAGTAAACCAAACTTATTTTCAGTATTTGTGATTCGGTGATTGATAATGTTAAAACATGAGTTAATATGACCTGGATATTTATGTATAAAAGGAAGAAATTCAGAACTGCCAATTTGACCTTCCCTCACATTGATGCTGTTAATTTAGACATTATCTTATTAATTAAACGTTTGTCTCTTTATGTTAGGCTGCAAATATTTCGAACATATTAAGGATGAGTAGGATGAATTTTCAAAAGTTCAGAACCGCTTTTGATTGTCATCAGAAAATGAATGGGATGCTTACGAATGCTTCTCCTATTGAGATATACGAAAGTGAACATTTACGTGTAGGGAATGTGTTATTCTCGAAACACATACCAAATAATGGTCTACGGACAGACTTTCCGCATTACTGCTCGGCATGCCCTAACAAGAAATCACCTTTCCATCACCTATAAAAAACTGGGTCACCTCTGTAAGGCAAGAGCAAAGGCAAGTCCACAAGAAGACCTGCAACTATGCCCAGACAAATTAGTCTGACTCGGGGTTGACAAATTTTTGCTCCTACTCCAAAACGCTGCGTGCTTAGTCGAAACCAAAATATTAATTTAAATCTTTTTTTATCCGGCGTGGGATCAAACAGAGCAACTGCCTCCTATTTGAGGTCTACATAAAGTGTGCAGACACTCACACGAGACAATAAGATGTACCGACCTAGAAAAGGTACTCGCTGTTTTTGACAGTTAGCCCAAATCAAAGCACTTTGATCAAACATGTTTCTCCTAATCTATAACACCAGTCAAGACACTTTCATCTGGAATTAAGGTAAAATACTGTCATAATGTAATTAATATTCATTTTGTATTTTCTTATTTACAAAGCTTCTCCTGTCGTATTTGCTATCAAACTGTATTATTTTCAACTAGATTTAAGTGTTTTATATGTTTTTATTTGTTTTAACATTTTTAAAAAATATAGATGAGAAAAAGGAAATCATATATCTTTTTCAGTAAATTTGTTTTAGGTCAGTCGTCATGTCATGGGAAATATCATTTATATGAGTAATTAGCATTAATTCTCAATTATTTTCTATCATTATTTTCTTAGCTGTCAATAAAGTTAATCCATTCGATTAAAATGCATTACTAGTATTTAATATGCATTCATTCGGGTGTCATGTTACCTATTTTAGTAATTCCTAATTTTGATTGGACAATTTCAATAAATTTTTCAATCACAAATTATTTGTGTTGGGGGTTTTTATTATTGGACTTGAGAGAGAACATTTAATTGCGAAGGTTAAAAAACAACG
>JAULBM010045481.1:0-10678 GCA_032357055.1 Geukensia granosissima | reverse complement strand
TCTTTAAACCCTCAACAATCAGTGAAATGCAGCATTTTTCTATCCATACTTGTTTACTATCATACAGCGTACATAGGTGTACGCTGTTTGATAGTAAACCAGTGTTTGATAGTAAACAAGTATGGATAATAATGCTTACTTTCATAGCAAAAAATATTAAAGGAACACACTATTACACAGAGACTTGTGGCAAGTCTAAGTAACTCCCAATTATCAGTATCTTACCACTGGAGTGTCTTTTCTGTATAAGATATAATCAATTCTCCTCCTCCCAGCAACACCCTGTAAGTTTGTTTTAATCTCCTCCTCATTCAGGGGTTTAGTTTTACAGAGTTCTTTCATCGTGCCTGTTTTAATGTTACTATCTATTAAATACCGATGACGCAAAATAGGATCTTCTAAAGCTTGTTTAAGACCTTGTGGAGTGGAGACTTGATCCTCTAACAGGCACATTTGTCTAAATTCTGTTCCTGTTTCAAAATGAAAAAAGACAACTAATGAGACATCCAAATCTTACAGTGGGATTCTCTGAAATATGGTTTAGACCTTGTTCGGGAGGAACTTGGTCCTCCAAAAGCTACCTATATTCAGCTCAATTAATTCATGCTTCGACTACTCAAGATATAAACGCATGGAGGTAATGAGAATTTTTTACAAATTTTAACAACTTTAACATATACTACTAACAGGAGGCTTTTAACAACAGATAAAGACATATATACATGTGTGTGTGTATATATGCCTCTGCAACAACCAAACGCCAAGACAGGATAAAGTATGATAAGGGATGTTTGTGACCCTGAAATTCCACTAAAATGCTTTTTTTAATTATATGGGCTAAAATTCTGCAATAATATATTTTGATATGACCACCAAATACATGTCAAACATATTTTGAAATTAAAAAACTTAAAAAGTCACATTAATTATACCATCACTCTATCACATGTTCAGCTTCATGATTGCAATATTAATCTCACCCATTTGATGCCAATCTTTTGGTGGCTTTTGCTCCAGATGTCTTATGCCACATACAGCAATAAAACCATCCCATGTTGAGGTATTTAGCAGATCTTATTCAGAGGCAGATTCCTTTTTGGAAAAGGGGAACCCACTTTTTGTGGACCTCTTGATTTATCAATTTTCTTGATTTTTATGAAGACTTAAACCAAAATGTACTCAAAAATTTTTCCTTTTATGTCATTTTTGTGTTTCAAAGAGGTGAGCTGGCCACCCCTGTGACCCCCTGGATAAACCCGTGTTATTACAACTTAAAATCACAAACTATTTCCGTAAAAGATGCAGCCATTTTTGACAAAATTCATAAATAAGTTATTTTCATAAGAATGTGGAATTTTATGAAGATTGGAAGCAGAAAGTGCAACTAGGGAAATGCTTTTGTGGAATAACAAAAATTTTTATTAAAAAATGAACATTTTAAAGAGTTCAATGTAATATTTTGAAATAATTTGGTATACTTGTGATTTTAAGAACAAAATATGGTCCTAGTAGACCTACTAATATAAAAAGCTTCACTACCGGTATTAATATTTTGATTTTTAACCTTACCAACTGTCCATTCTTGATCTTGTCCAGGTTGAACACGACATACATCTTCATAAATCTCGAACAGTTTATGTCTTGTACAAGTCTCATCCACTATAAAATAAAATGAAACAAAACTATATCATGATATAACAAACCATGTAATAAGCTGACTTTTTCTTTATTGTACAAGACATTAAGTGAGCAATACTTACAAAAGATACCTCTCCTCCCAATTGATTACATGCCCTTGCAATGAGCGGAGAAGAATTTTCTTCAAAAGGGCGCATTCTACACATTGTGTCTTATGTTCATGTAAAGTTTAATTGAATGAAATCTAATCAAGGTTAAGGAGGAAATGCGCTTACAAGGTGTGAGGACAGATGGACAGACAGACAGACAAGGTTATTCCTATATACCCCCAAACTTTGTATATGGGGGTTATATAACTTAACCAATGGCATCATCATATACCTGTAAACTCACTTTTCAACAATAAGAACTTCTACAATGGAATGACAGGACAGGTTTCTTCCAGTTTCTTGCCTTTTCTGTGGTAGACCACAAATGGCAGACAGCACTGATGACCTTTTCTACAATGGCTGAACCGACCAATCAGCTATTAGGTCAACATTTTTTATAAAATATATTGCACAAAAAATTACCACATTTGTTCAGCTGATACTCAAAATTCGTAACATATCTATTAAAAAATGATATTTAATTAGCCTTTTCTTTTGTTATTTTTATTTTTAATTATATCTAAGTGTCCAGGTAATTCATTTGAAATACAAATTTAAAGAATGTGGATAAGCACATGTGAAAAAACTTTCTCCTTGTTCTGATGCAGGCTATTCAGTGGAGGACAGAAATTCTAACAATCTTTGATAATTTTCTAATGTATTTTATATTGAGTATCATTGTGTTAAAATTACAAATGTACCAAAATAATAATAATTGAACAGAAAACCTTACTATCCACAGAGGAAAACGCAGACATGGACATATACCACATGCCCATAACATAATGTCAGCAAAATTTCTGCCGTCGTATAAAAACTGAATTTTATTATCTGTCATTAAAACCATAGTTTTTAGAACTTATAAGCCTGAAAATGTCTACGGAATCTTGTTTTACATGATGCACTGAATGAATAATACATTAAGCAATAAAACTACAATTAACAAAATTAAGGAATTTGGGAAATGAGTCATTACTGCCAGGACCAATTATTGACAAAAATTTACTAGACTCTGGTGTTCTGCCTGAACAGATGCATCCCCCCCGTAAAATAGGCATTAATACTGTGAGCAAAGCTCAGTATATATACCCCGCATTTGCCATAGATAGATACCCTCGTAGCTCCAACTTCGCTGTTTTGAACGTTCGGACTTAGTTTTTTGGCTGTCTTGGAGGTAGTGCAGGATACTTTGACAAAACTGTCTATTGCTTGAATACCAGTACAAAATCTGTCTGCTTAAATATGGCTTGTGAAGACCAAAACAAAATCAGTCTGCTTACATATGGCCAGTTTGATTCTTGTGGAATGTTATTTTTTCAATAAATTACATTTCAAAAAGACACAATCTTGAATGTCAAATGTGTAAAAATTCAAAGTTCAATAATGTATAATTTTGGAGTCAGTCGGTTGAATTGAGGACACAATCTTGAGTGTTACATGTGCCAAAAAATTCTGAGTTCAAAAAGGTATAATTCCTATAACATTTTATAAAATTGAAAATCCTTATTTCACGTGCACATCTACATATCATGAATAAACCACAGACCAACTTTGGAGTCAGTTGGTTGAATGGTGTAGGAGGAATTGAGGACACAATCTTGAGTGTCACACATGTGAAAAAATTCTAAGTGCAAAAACGTATAATGCCTATAAAATTTTATAAAAGATAAAATACTTATATCAGGTGCACATCTACATATCATGAATAAACCACAGACCAACTTTGGAGTCAATTGGTTGAATGGTGTAGGAGGAGTTGAGGACACAATCTTGATTGTCACATGTGCGAAAAATTTCTAAGTTCAAAAACGTATAATGCCTATAAAATTTTACAAAATATAAAATCCTTATATCAGGTGCACATCTACATATCATGAATAAACCACAGACCAATTTTGGAGTCAATTGGTTGAATGGTGTAGGAGGAGTTGAGGACACAATCGTGATTGTCACATGTGCGAAAAAATTCTAAGTTCAAAAACGTATAATGCCAATAAAATTTTTAAAAATTGAAAATCCTTACATCAGGTGCACATCTACATATCATGAATAAACCACATACCAACTTTGGAATCAGTAGGTTGAAAGGTGTAGGAGGAGTTGAGTAATTTGGTGTGATGTGCTCAAAAATTCTAAGTTCAAAGAGGCATAACTCTGTCAAAAAAAGATATACGAATAAATCAGTTATGTGGTAAGGTTTACACATTAAGGTGAACATGTATACAAAATTTCAAGTAGATCCGATAAAGGATGTAGAAGTTTGTCCAGACAGACGGACAGACAGACAGACAGGCTGAATCCTATATACACTCCCCAAACCTTCGTTTGCGGGGGGTATAATTACTGCCATCTCTTGCATAATTTACTGACACATGCAACAAATCCAGAATTTTTTCCAGCTTTGGTTATAGGAGACAGTTTGAACTCTAAGTTTGTGATGTAACTTTATTTACAACACACAATATGATTCATTGCCATATTATGACCCCAACTGTACTGTTTATAATTTCAAAGAACCATAACTCTGGAATAATTTAACGAAAGACAAAGAACTAAAAACAAAAGTTGCAGTGACCAAAATTTACCTCAAGGGTCTTTCTCCATACAAATTTTAAAGAACTTTCCCCATACATTTCCCAGGATTTAATCATTCGAGCATGAAATATAGTTAATAAGATTGACTAATTTAGCTAAAATGCTTGCTTCCTCTCTGTGATACATTTGCATACAATATTTTATAGTTCTATACAAACAATTTTTGAGCTATGTCTTTAAGAAAGGGCATAAAAAAGCAGAATAGAAAGACAAACTGATATCAATACCTGGAGATATATTGTCAAAATTGAAATCCCCACATAACACATCAAAAACTACAATATCTGATGACTTTACTGTTTCATCTCTGAAATTTTTGGTCCACTCCAAAATCTCATTCAACTGTCTCTGTATAATGCCTTCAGTACCTGTAATATACAAACTGCTAAACAATACCTCAATGAAAACCCTAAATCATTGTGTATATGTTAGTGATTGGCTACACAGATTTGCACAGTTAAGAAGTTTTTGTTCTTGTATTTCACCTTTTTTTACAACACTGCTTCTCAGAAAGGATTTTTGACCAAGTATTTTTATTTAAACAGATTTACAAATGTCTGGCAATTTTAGGCGTCAAGTGTTATTTAAAGCCATTATCAAGATGAAGAACAACAATATAAAGGCTAGTCTTGGCCTGCTCAGACTGTATTGTCATACATCCAATATAGTCCAATTAAAAATCATCAAGTCTGGGGAAAGTAGTTGTTAATGGTGCTAAATAGTGGTACAGTCATAACAGTAAAGCAGTTGAAAAACACTTGGATGTGATTCTATTATGATGTCAAAATTCACATTCATCACATCACTTTGAAAAACACCTTTTTCACAAGCCTTGATTAAAGGTTAATGTGGAGCTAGCCAAAAAATTTGATATCAAGGTTAAAGGTCACCCAGGCTATAAAAAATCAGTCCCTTTGGAATGGACTGATTCAGAAATGCAACAGAATTCTGGGAACGTCGTTGTTCTTGTTGGTTTTCATTGGTTAAGACGTCAAATACGAGGGCGCTGAGAATGCGCAATGCGTTTTACGAGGACAGAAGTTGAATTTCTTAATCGGTCCATTGGAATATTATTCTTTTCTATAATTTAGAGTCTCATGAAAATTTGTTTCCATTTTTACATTTTCAAAAATATCTAAACATTTTTAACATTATTTGTCCATACCTTGATATGCTTGCAAATGTGTACAATAAATATAGCCAACTTTGTCATGTTGTTCTGTGGTTGACAACTGAACCTACAAAAAAGTGAAAATAAATAAACTTAAAAAAATACATTGAGGCTCTGATCAATTTTTAACATCAAAACTAATTTTAGACAATATTTTGTTGCATTTTTGTCAAAATTGCACTTGCACAATAGCTGATTGGCTATTATAAATGATATTTTATCACTTAATCCAGCTGGACATATTTTATTGATGTCTTAGTTTAGGGAGCCAGGTTTATAATCAACTGTGTTTGGATAGTAAAATAGATGTCAGCAACAGGAAGTACCGTTTTTAGGTCTGTATATCTTGTTGTCTCTCTTCTTATTTGTAATTTTCTGTGTACTATGTATCAACATCAAAAGTTTACTTTTAAGCCGTTGGTTTTTACGTTGTTTTATCACATCACTGTCTCAGGTAAGACTTGGGAACTGAGTACTCACAAACATGTCTCATAACCTGAATATGTGTCCATCATTTAAGACATTAAGGTAACCTGTAGATGTTTGTATTTCCTAGGTTTTGGATGGCTGTCTCATAGAAAATTATACCATGTCTATTTATTTATATATTAACTTAATCATACCTTTGCCATCAATAGTCCTTTTGACAGGTACATACACTGAGCGACAGTATCTCTATAAGGCAGGAAATCAATATCGAGGATTTCATATCTACTACACAGCATTAATCCACTGTTAAGCATAAATCGATTTGTAAAAAAATTTGTCTTTCCAACATCATATATTATCCATGGAAATACTTTATGAAGCTCTGACATTAATTTATGACTATAAGTTTTATCCCATGTTTCTTGAAGGCACAAAAAATCTAATTTTGGAAAATGTGTCAAAATACTGTGACCAGGTTCAGAACTTTGATTTCCTGAATTTTTTCTTGCACGAGATGAGTTGAATAAAATAGTTTCCATTGAATTTTGAAAGAAAAACTGGTCAACAACAATTCTTTCACCAATTTTCCATGCTCTGTGATCAGCATTTGACAAGTTGTTAATTCTAGACAACAGTTCAGGTAAAAGACATATATTTGCCGAACAAACTGTAAAAGCCTGCACCTGACTTTGTTTTTCTAACTTCTTACTCATAAATGACTGGCTCTTTTTCCTGGTATTTGAATGTAGGCTAGTTAAACTAGATCGTCTTTCATTTATAGATGGAGGTCTGAAAGACTTGTCAATTGACAAAACATAAGGTCTTCTTAATAGATGTAACAAACATCGTAGAATGAATCCAACAATATGTGGAATTCCAAAAACTGCTAGGAACACTAAAATTAGAGGAGGATATAAAATTCTTTGAGCAACAATTTTGATATCCCAATGGTTTTCATTCGATACCAATAGAAATGGAGAAGTAAGATTGTTGAAGGCCCATGCTAGCGGATACAGCAATACTTCACTGATGTAGAATAAGTAATGTAACTGTTGAAATGAAAACGCTGCCTTGTATAACATTTTGTATAAACTGCCTGCTTCACATCATACTGAAAAAAAAGAAAAAAATGTATTTAATTAGTTTTAGATCATTTTAAAAGACATTTGCTTAAAAAAAAATAAAATTTATAGAATTCTTCATAACATTATATGTCTAAATTCTATTTTCAGAAGATATCAGTCATGTCAGTTATGAACATTTATAGATAATGAACTTGTATTGTCAGCAATATTCCATGTCCCTCTCATTAATAAACATGATAAAGAAAGGCAAACAGCAAAAAAACCCATTTAAATGTTAGCCAAGAGGCCATTATTATTTGTGGACAAAATACGCACATGTACATGATGAAGGAACTGAATTGCAAAGTAGCTTTAATAAAAACAAGCATTCTTATAGTATTGCAAAACAATACTAAGTCCCCTACTGGCTGGATGTATCACTAACCCCTTAAAGTGCATGAAAGCCTATGGCAAAAAGTAACAGAGACGAACTTGGCTTTGACTTGGTAGGTAACTCATAAAGTCCAATATCAAAAGTCTGCAAGTGTTCAGCTAAAAATGGCAAACACTGTGGTAAAATTTTCAAAGTTTAAGGTCCATAACTTGGGCAAAAATCAGCTGAGTGGAACAAAGCAAAAACTTGATCTGTAACCCACCAAGGTTGACTCACATACCTAAAATCAGCTTATCTGCAAGCGCATAGAAAAAAGTGCTGAAAACTTCAACTTCAGTAAAATTTCAAAGTTCAAGGGCCAAAACTTCAACAAAAATTAGTAGAGCCAACAAAACTTGAACTTAATCTGTTACTCATCATGGTACACTCACATACAAAAAATCAGCTCAATTTCTGCCAGTGCATAGAAAAAAAAAACAGAAAACTTTAACTTCAGTAAAATTTTCAAAGTTCAAGGGCAATAACTTCAACAAAAATAAGCAGAGCCAAAATAAACTTAAAGTTGATCTGTAACTCATTATGGTAGGCTAACATACCAAAAAATCAACTCAATAACTGCAAGCATGTAGAAAAAAAGTGCAGAAAACATATTTCAGTAAAATTTGCGAAATTCAAGGGCCATAACTTCAACAAAAATCAGTGGAACAGAACGAAACTCGAACTTGATATGTAACTCCTAATGGTAAACTCGCACACAAAACATTAGCTCAATATCTGCAAGCGTTTAGAAAAAAATGTGGAAAACTTGTTTTTTTCACAGACAGACAGACGGAGAGCAAAACTAAAGTCCCCTTCGGCTAAAGCTGGTAGGGGACTCATAAAAGACTAACTAAGTGGTAAGACTTCCTGCATATTTTCTGTTGAATAAAAGTTATATGATTTATGTAAGCGTATAATTCTGAATTCACCGATGCTCTGTGGTAAACATCAGGTAGCTTAACAGTTTAGTTAAGAGAAATGTGATAAAAATTTTCTTTTACATCAAAAATGGTGTAATTTCTGACAAACTGGAAGTGGACATGTATTGGATTAAAATCTGTCATGCCACATCTCCTATTTTTATATTATATAATATAGTTCTCCACATACTGATGCTCTGTGCCAAATATTGGGAAACTCCAACCTGTGTGATTCCTGAGAAAAATGTGACAATTTTTAAACACAAAAAATTTCAGGCAAACAGGATGTGGACATGCAGTGGATTAAAAACTGTCTTACACAATACATTTCTCTATACTGCCACTTTGTGCAAAATATCAAGAAGCTATAATCTGTTTGGTTCCTGAGAAAAATATAACAGAAATTTTTGTCACCAAGGACAACGGATGCAAGATAACATGAATAGTGATCCCTAAACAACAATTGGTCACATTTTAGACTACTTTCTTCTGATTAAATAAAAAACATTCCTGTTTTGATGGTAGATATTGATATGTCCCAACCTGACTTTATCTAAATGATATGGTTAATATGTTTGATGACACTTGTGACCCTACTAAAATCAATAACAGTGAACTATCTTGAAGTTTGCCATATGTATGCAGATGACATTGAAATGATATCAGTAATCAGCAAAAATGTTTTTTTTAAATAAATTGTGAATTACTGACATGCATAGATTATAAATAATCTCAAATCTCTAACAAATCTTGAAATACTTATTACAAATAAATTATTGGACATGAACATGCTCATGAGATAATGTAAATAAACATCTGGGAATACAGCTTAAAACATTGGGAACCTTTACTTTTGCATTGTTGTAAACGTCTAAATTTTTTTGTAAAAAGAAAATATAACATTGGAATCTTCTGGTAGATTTCTATGTATTTGAAGGTCAAATCCAAATTATATCTCAGTATTTCTTCTCTTCACTATGTGTATTTAACAGTCAGCAAATGATTAAAAATGTCCAAATTTTATGAGGGGTATTTCCATGTTAGGCTGTGCCTCCACCCACCCCAATTTGCCTCTATGCCATTCTCCCCTGATCTAGTCTTCATACATATTAAACCTCCATTATTCTACAGGAGACTCTGGTAAAACAGGCATTTCTCATGACATGCATGATGTTACCTCGAGAGACATAAATATCCAGATATTGAAGGATCCTCCCACAATGTCTCCTGTGATTTATTTCTGGCATGGGTTTTGCTACCTGTATCTTGACAAGCATGTTTATATGAACTGTAGGTGAAGCCATTGCAGATTGTGACATTTAAAGGTGTTAATTAACCCCTAAATCTCTTAATTAATCCTGCTCTAGGTAACTTGATTAATCAATCATTACTGGTATGATTGTGTTGAAAAGTAAACAACTGAAGTTACTTCCCTTGTTTATTTATTTTGTTTTGAACGAAATTTTCTAATTCATTTATTTTGTAAAAATTGATAGCAAATCTAACTAATGATGAGGACCAAAATCTTCTTAGCCAACAAAGGAAAAAAATTTTTTTGATGACATTTTTATTTAAAGAACACATAGGGCTGCTTGAAACACGTGAAAACTTGAAGCATTTAAGTTAATCGCTGTGTAGGAAATTAATAACTTTCAACCCCCCTTCCACCATTTAAATACAGCTAGGTGTCATGGGCTGGATATTGGTAAGAATATATTCATTGTCCTATCCAGTTCCGGCTCACTGCCTTGATAATTGTCCAGCACCCAGGGGTACCTTGCCTGCATTTACTTTGTCCTTTGTAAATATTTCCCTGGTGTTTGGTTTGGTGTATTTGGGGCTGGAAACTTTGAAACACATCTGGCTAGGCTGAGACTACAGTAATCTGTGCCGATATGGAATGCCTTTCCCACTTTGAGCAAGCCACTCGTATATGACAGTTGTCCGGAGTGGACGGTAAAGATTTACATACAGGTACAGATGTTATGTACAATATTGATCATTACAGCTAATCCTACTTAGGACTCGGGGCTGAATAGGAAGACAGGAAATACTATAGAGTAAAGTGAAATCACATTAAAATAATTTTTAAGTAACTTCCAGTGTTCTCCACAGAAATTTTTGATAGCGCAGTGGTACGCGCAAAGAGTATTACCGAATGTCCTAATGCTGAAAATTAATTAAATTAATTGCCTTGTACACATAAGAGAAGCCCGGATTGTCATTACTGTACAGTTACCTGGACTTTCTTCAAACACAGGTGAAATCAGGTGTGAACG
>JAULBM010045470.1:0-10679 GCA_032357055.1 Geukensia granosissima | reverse complement strand
CTGCATTGTCAGGTTTTACAAGATATCAAAGACAATGACATAAATATTTACACATTCCCAGAATGTGACAGTGATGAGGATGAAGAATTTAAGGAACAGGACAAAGCATTAAAGGTGGGTTTGGTATTGTTTAAACCAGTACATGGTTGATTCATGGAACTGAAACAGCTTGTTGTCACGGGGAAAATAATGACCTATAAATTTGAACTGGGGGGGAATCTGAATTTAAGACAAAGAGTGTGGAAACAGAATTAAATAACTTTTTAGCTCATTCTGCAAAGTGAGGGTGTTTATGTTACACCTCAAGCATCAAGGTGAGCCACAGCATTGATGTCTGAGGTTGCAAGGTTAAAATCCATTCCTGCTTAATGATCTGGACTTCCTCAACCATTTTATTATACAACTGCAGCTATCACTGTGACTTATATTTAATACATGAACGACTCGTTTAGGAAGCATGGTTAACATACATTTCAGCTTACTGACATGTCCCACATCAACAATATTGGTTTGCCTATTGCATCTTGGTTTAAAAACTGCAGTGCTCTTTAAGCCTGTTCATGGGAGAAATAGTTAACAAGAATCAAACATGGGAGATAACTCACAATTCATAATTTTGTTAATATGTCGGGCCATATCTCTTGTGAATAGGCAGATTGACAAAAATTGCTGATTATTTGAGAGTTTCTACATTAAAATAAATAAAATAATAAAATTTAAATTTTGTATCACTGCACAAAATTTGCATGATTCTAAGGTTGTTTGGTACTTACATGTAATTAGTCAAATAATGGAAAATGATGTTACAATCAGGAACTATTTTGATGGCATATTAATCAAGGATTACACAACATCATCACCATTGGTTTTTCTATTTGTAAATTTTGCTGTTTACATGGTAATTCCCAGTATAAATGCAGCATTTTTACAATATTCATGCCTGTTAACTTTTTGAATGGTCATAGATGGAGATAGATCTCTCTCTTTTTAGCTTTTCAAAGTGGGATATTTTGCATGACAACCTTTTTGCAGAAAGAAAAAGATAATTTTGCTAGAAACTCAGGTATACAGATAAGACAAAGACGAAAAATCTGTGATATCTCATTATTCTACTAATGATTTCTAATCAAAATTTCAGAAATTAGTGCAAGAATATGAATAATTATTTGTTGATTGCTACTCAATGAACATTGTCTTACACAAACAAAGAGGGAGATTGGGGGATAAATTTGTGAAAGATGGAGATTAATGCCTCCCATGTGGGAGACTTATTCAGAGTGGGAGATTGACCCAAAAAAGATGGAGTCTCCCTCCTAAAGAGGGAGGGTAAACAGGTATGAATATTGGAATTATAAATTCTTAATAGTCATATATTTAGCTTCAGATTCCAAATCATACCAAAAATTCAACACACAAACTGAATAGATTCATTTCATTATGATATCTTATAAATTGCAGAATGCAGTTCCGTTTGCTGTGATAGGCAGCAACACAGTGGTAGAGGCTGGAGGGAAGAAAATCCGAGGGAGGATGTATCCCTGGGGTATTGTTGAAGGTAATGATAACTATTTATGACATGAATCATAGAAATTTTGTAGGTAATTATTTGCTTAAAAACTAAAAATGATATGCCTGTAAGGGAGATAATTCATTTTTAACTAATAGAAAATTTTTGTTTCAAAGAAAGGTAAAGTTATAAAGATCCAACGTAAATTCTATATTGATAGCATATATATTATTTTGATTATTTTGTATTGTATATAAGTTCTGATGAAAAAAGAAAGTATAAACATTGAAGTTTATTTGTGTTTTATTGACTTCTTTTTTCAGTTGAAAACCCCAAACATTGTGATTTCTTGAAGCTCAGACAGATGCTTATCAGGTAGATATAACTGTTACTTAGGAATATTGTATAAAATATTAGCATTAGAACTTTGCATTTATCATGTTATATATTTCATCTTTTGTTTTTCAATAATATTTCTGTTTCTACATGATATCAGGTTTACTCTGACAGTTTTGAAAGTACAAGTTTTTTCTGAAAGGTTTTGATCTGAAAAAATCTGAACAGCATATAACTACTTTTAAAGTATAGAAATTTCCATCAAATAACAGTTAATCTGAATCCAATTATGATTCTGGTAAAAAAAGTTTTACATTTCCAGAAATATTATGACAGTATCAGAATTTAGTGGGAGTTTCTTCCATCAATTCAACAAAACATTATTCAATATGAGAAGTTGAAAAATGGCTAAACTAGACAAACGAGCATTATTTTTCTAAATCTAAATTCTTGTACCCAACACAATGACCAACTGACTTGATTTTTTTAAACAAGCTTTGACCTCAATAAAACTTCTGATTTATATGAGTTACAACAGTGCACAGTGTATACTCAAAATTAATTAAGTGTGACCAATAGTCATACATGTATTTGATTTCTTATTTATGCTGTAAGTATTACATTGTAAATATATTTAAATTATTAATACGGGTATTCTTTCTAATGTTATGTTGTTCCTGTATTAAAGTTTTTTTTGTGATTTGAAAAAGGTGTTCAACTTAAACTCTGTTACCCCATTTGATTTGAAAAAGGTTAAAAAAATGGATTACTCCCTATAGTAACTCATTATGTTTATAGCTCTTATAGAATGGAACTGTTATAGAATACTGTATACCAACTTATATTCACTTGAGAGTAATGTCTGGGACTTCTGTAGAATAAGAAAAATTGTCAAAGTAACTGTCATGCCTAATGTCACAAAAAATCTCATCATGAAAATAGGTTGGTTTTACTGTAAGTAAAAAATGTAGGAATTCTTTGATCAATAACAATTTTTCAATACTCAAAATTTTCATTGCAGCACCCACATGCAGGATTTGAAGGACATAACATCAGAAATCCATTATGAAAACTACAGAGCTGAACATCTCCTGTCAACGGAAGTCGCCAAGCATAACAGGGAAAGAACGTAAGTCACCTATATACACAATTTCTCCAAATTTCTCCTGTCAACAGAATTCTTAAAGAACATAAATCAACTTTATAATGTAAATCCCAAATTCCTCCAAATTTTCTCCTGTCAATAAAATTCTCAAAGAACAACAAAAAGATGATTTAAGATTTTTTATTATGACCTTTTAAAAAGTTTGAATTTAAAAGGCATGAAATCCTTGTACCAGTTTTGTATCATAATTGTGCATTATTATTGGGTTTGCTCTAGTTATCTCCCTTGTCTGTAGTGCATTCCATTTAAAAATTATTTTTGACAACAAAGGAACTGTAGAAATGCTCAGTAAAAATAAATTTATTACTTTCTTGTTGAACAGAATTTTGAATTTGTACAGAGTGATACTTTAAAATGAAGATAAATAATTCATGTCAAATTCCGGTGCATTTGAGCATTATTAATAAAAGATACCTAAAAGCTAAGTAAAAGGATTTTTGTTATGCAGAAAATTGAAGAGAGATTCTATGGTTAATGTGGAGAAAGCCATGGAAACAGAACAGTTATTACAGGAGAAAGAAGCAGAGGTATCATATAATTAGAATGTTGTAACTTACAAGTGTAAGCAAAGAAGAATTTGTAGCAAGTTGTGAAACCCCACACTTGTCCACTCTGACAACATCACCAATATTATATGTAATCATTTGCAGTGTGATTTTTTCATGGGTTCACCTGGGTTGTTAGTATTCTTGATCTTCCAGAATCTTGGGTGTAACCTTCATTGTTTGTGACGAAAAGCATTCAGATTTTGGCCACAATAACAAAACTTTGTTTAACCTGATAAGATGATAGGAGAAACATACATTTTTCCACAATTATACCATTGTTAATACCAGAGCTCACTTTGCTCACTTAACATGGGATATGTTTTATATGTGAAAGGAAAACTGAAGTAAATGTTTTAGTAGGTACATAGGGTCAGCAATGATGAGTGAAAAAAATCAAATAATTAATCATAGAAAATTTACACACCAGGCATACTTTTATGATATATTTTTGCAAAAATACTGAAAAATCTTTGTGTTGCATATTAATGAAATAGTTGATATAGTGCATATTGAAGAAGAAAATTTGTCAGCAAAATTACTAAAGACTTTACCAGTTTAACAAGTACATAAAATATTGATATTTTTAAAGTCTTGTAGAACATCTGTGACAAGTTTTTAGTGCATAGGCATTGATGTTGTAAAATTTAAACATCTCTGTAAAAGCTGTTACTTCATTTCAGATACAACGAATGCAAGAAATGTTGGCTAAGATGCAAGCCCAGTTACAAAGTAATCCAAATTCACAGATGAATGGACGATTAGGGAATGTACGATGATGCTCTATACAGTCATGTTCCTTCTTTCAATTTTAAAGATATATTTTAAATGGCAATTTAAGTCAACAAATCTGTTTAGATTCTGGTTGACTGTATATGATTTTATAGTTACAGTGAAACCTGACTTCACCGAACTCCTTTTCAACTTGAAGAATTGTTCGGTTTAAGAAGGTTAAAAACAAATGAAAACTTGTATAAAGGAACTAAAGAATTAGTCTGGTTAAGACAGGTTTTCGGTTTCCACAGATTACACTGCATATGCCTGTTAAGTCAACAAATCTGTTTAGATTCATCATGTCTATGTGGTTAAATGATTATTCACCTGTTAAAATAAGTATTTTTCATTTTACGTTAAGTTCAACAGGAGCCAGATTCAAAGTTTACATATCTTAAAATTATTTTATCCTGCATTACAAATACTAATGCCTGATTGAAACATATCTTTGGGAAATATCATTTGTATACAATCCTGTCTGGAAAGATTGGGGGAGATATTTTCAAAAAGTGAGTTCAATTGCTTATATGTTTATAATCTATCCATTTTAAACTGTAGTTGTTTACCCTTTCAAAGATAAATTTATGGTTTCACCAAGTTGCTACCTCTGTTTAGTGGTCTTTCTTTAATTATTTGCCTTTTGTTTATTCAGTTAGATGGAATTAAGGTAATTGGATCATAATGGACCACATGATTATCAAAAATACCTGGATTTACTAGAAGAATCTAATGTAATAACATTATGAAAGATTGGGGGAAACTTCAGTAAATACTATTAATTTTTAGTAAATATTTGATAATTAAAACAGGTTTACATAGAGTTATCACTTGGAAGAATTATATTTTTAATCATAAATGAAGGAAATCACAATTTCCTCTAAATTGTAAAAAAAAACTTTAAAAAAAAATTGACAACCATTTTTATTTTGATCCGATACCTTAAATAGGATTTTATGTCAGCTCAATAAAATTTGTCCTCTTTGCAGAACTAATATTTTTGCTATCTTCACAGCTCCGGATTTCTTAGTGGATATTATCAAACTTAACCATCACAACTGTTTTAAATGTACAAAAAGTTATCATGCATTTAAATTTAGTAAATGTTTTCCATTACTAGTAGAGTTGTAGATAATACCTGAAATTACTGTTTTATATTAGTTCATTTAATAATACTCCAAAACATATTATGCATTATTTTATGAAATTTTGTTTAACATTAAAATCCATTTAAGATTAAAAGCTATAAAGACCACATCAATGTTCCTTTGTTAAATTTTTGCTGATTTTTGCATTATCTAAAAAAAAATTTCCAATGAAATGAAGCTTCTGATTTGAGTTTCAAAAAAAGTCATGTCATTACAAAAACTTTAATGAAAAAAAAATCAGACCATAATTATACTCCAAAAACAATGATTATTAGTTAATACATTTATGTTTCGTAATATCTAAAAATATTTTTATTTATTTATTCATGAGATTTTTTGTTTTTATTGTATTTTTCTATAATGTGCTGTTTATTATATTCATATTTTTAATACAAAACCATGTTTAAATTAACCAGTTTGTATATAACTAGTTAGCATAATGTTATTTTTTTATTTGATCAGTACATTAAAACTTTAAATTTTTCTAATGCTATTTTTACAGCAATTGTTTGAAGAGTATAACTTGTTATGCTGAATCATTTTTTACCATTTAAAACATTATGAATATAGATTAAACTGAGATTCAAAATTGAGTATAGAATAATATGTATCTGTCATATGGGAAGATTTTGTAGTTTTTTATGTTAAAAAGTTTTTGGCAAGCAGTTTCTATAGCCCCAGCCAGTAGCCCTAGCCACTTGATATTTGGTATAGAGTTGTATCTATATCAGGACATTTCAACTCCATACCATTTAATGACAATGCATATTGCAGGTTTGAATTGACAAAAGGAATAACATTGTGATTTAAGAGAAATTGACAAATTTCCATGTAAAACGTCAATTTATATTTTCAGAATTCATAATCAATCAAACCCATCATTGTATCCTTCATAATGTTTTGGTAAATTTCACCTTCTCTCACATATATCTTAGGTATAAAAAACAGGTACAGTACTAAAAATGGGACCAATTATTGTAACACATTTGAACATATATCATAAAGCAATGTCTATTTTTCCATGTTTATTGATTGGGATTTTTATTTCTATTTTCCTATGTATTAATTATTTAAGATAATATTTTTTTCAAAACAATGAAACCACATAAAATTGTCAAACTGCACATCTGTAAGTTAATTTTTAGGATTTAAGATTTTTTTGGGAACTGAAGACAAGACACTTTTATTTGAGATGGATGCTTTTCCTGTTTAGGGGGAACATGCAGATTTATAGTCCACATAGATGTATATTAAAAAAAATTCTATTTTGAGGCGGTCTGGGTGGCCAAGTGGTTTAGGTAGTTGATTTAAACTTACCTGATCACTGAGCCTATCCCCTAAATGGTGTGAGTTTGCTCCTGATTTTGTAACATACAAAAAGGGTTGCAATTGTCTTGCATTGCACATGATAAGGTTTGTCAGTTTCCTTCCCAAGATCAGGTTCTCTTTTTAAACTGCTGCAAAATTAACTCAAATTTGAAGATAAGGGGAGATCAAATGATCACCATTTATTTTACTGAGTCTAGCAAAATACTGTGTCTACCTTAACCCAAATGTTCATTTCTGCAACTATCCCATGTCAACCTGATCTGGTCCTATCATGTTGGGCTTGTTAAGCACTTCAGTTTATCAATTTATTAGCTATTGCTTTATTCTATAAAGTAATTCAGTAACACCTTACCATTTTAACCCAGTATCATTTTGTTAATTGAGATTACCTAGTGCTTAGGGAAAGGAGATTTTGTGATTATTATTAAAATGTACAATGTGTTCATTAGATATCCAGTGTACAAAGTTGTATTTGTATCTAAACTAAATAAAATTGTTGTATGTCCTATAAGATGACTTTATATAGGATATTCATCAACCAATTACAATTCACAATCCTGTTCAGGATTATAATCAAGAGAAAACCAAAGAGTGAACCTAGAAGGGAAAGGTCACGGTATATTCTACCATAATAACAAGACAGAAAACAGCACAGAGAAAGTCACGTATCTTCCACCACAATAACAAGACAGACAAACTACACAAAGAAAACAAAGTCACATGTCTTCCACCCCAATAGCAAGACAGACAAGCTGCACAAAGAAAACAAAGTCACATGTCTTCCACCCAATAGCAAGACAGACAAACTGCACAAAGAAAACAAAGTCACATGTCTTCCACCCCAACAACAAGACAGACAAACTGCACAAAGAAAACAAAGTCACATGTCTTCCACCCCGATAACAAGACAGATAACAGCACAGAGAAAGTCACATGTCTTCCACCCTAATAACAAGACAGACAAACTGCACAAAGAAGACAATGTCTTCCACCCCAATAACAAGACAGATAACAGCACAGAGAAAGTCACATGTCTTCCACCCCAATAACAAGACAGACAAACTGCACAAAGAAAACAAAGTCACATGTCTTCCATCCTAATAACAAGACAAAAACTGCACACACAAAAACAAAGTCACTTGTCTTCCACCCTAATAGCAAGACAAACAGCACAAAGGAAACCTAGTCGCAGGGCATTCTACCACAATAACACAACAGAAAAAACACCATAGTGAATACAGTTGCAGGGCATTCTACCCCAATAAAACAACAGAAAAAACACCATAGGGAATACAGTTGCAGGGTATTCTACCCCAATAATACAACAGAAAAAACACCATAGAGAATACAGTTGCAGGGCATTCTACCCCAATAACACAACAGAAAAAACACCATAGAGAATACAGTTGCAGGGCATTCTACCCCAATAACAAGACAGAAAAACACCATAGAGAAAACAATGTCATTGAAATTCTACCCCAATAATAAGACAGACAAACTGCACAAAGAAAACTAAGTCACATGTCTTCCACCCCAATAACAAGACAAAAACTGCACAAAGAAAACAAAGTCACATGTCTTCCACCCTAATAGCAAGACAGACAAACAGCACAAAGGAAACCTAGTTGCAGGGCATTCTACCACAATAACACAACAGAAAAAACACCATAGAGAATACAGTTGCAGGGCATTCTACCCCAATAACAAGACAGAAAAAAACCATGGAGAAAACAATGTCATTGAAATTCTACTCCAATAATAAGACAGACCAATGTTCTGGGACATTCCTCCTCAATAACCAGACATAAATTCATCACAGAGAAAACAAAGTCATGGGACATTCTACATCAAAATCAGAGAGAAAATCACCACACAGAAAAAGTCATAGGTCATTCTATCCCAATAACAAGACAGAAAAAAGAAAAGGTCATAGGACAGTTTACCGCAATAAAAAGACAGAAAAACAACATAGAGAAAACAAAGTTACAGGACATTCTACTGCATAACAAAACAGAAAAAGGCATTGAGAAAACAAAGTCATGCGACATTCTACATCAAAATAAGAGAGAAAATCACCACACAGAAAAAGTTATGGGTCATTCTATCCCAATAACAAGACAGAAAAACACCACACAGAAAACCAAGTATACATGGACGACAGGAAAACAAATTAAGTCAGAAAAAACAGAAAACAAATTCATAGGACAGTCTACCGCAATAAAAAGACAGAAAAACAACATAGAGAAAACAAAGTCACAGAACATTCTACTGTATAACAAGACAGAAAAAGGCATTAGGAAAACAAAGTCATGGGACATTCTACCCCAATAACAAGACAGAAAAACAGTACAGAGAAAACAAGGGCAAAACAGAAAGAGGCATAGAGAACACAAAGTTCTTTGGCAATATTTTACCCCAATTACAAGACAGAAAAACAGTAGAGTCAACAAAGTCCCAGAAAATTCTACCCAAATAACAAGACTGAAAAAGACTACTGAGATAACAAAGTCTCAGAAAATTCTACCCAAATAACAAGACTGAAAAACACCACTGAGAAAACAAAGTCACGAGACATTCTACCCCAATAACATCACAGAAAAACAGCACTGAGAAAACAAAATCACGAGGCATTCTACCCCAATAACAGCACAGAAAAACAGCACTGAGAAAACAAAGAAAAGTAACATTCTACCCCAATAACAAGACAGAAAAACACCACACAACTAATTATACATGGACAACAAGAAAACTATTAATCAAGTCACGATGGAAGTCAGGTGCTTCAGACGGATACCTAGTTCCTGTCTCTTTATTGTCAATTTTCAGATCCAGGTATTTGTCACAACCAAGGCAAACATAGGAGGCACTGTTTTCCAAAAAGTCCAGATCAAAGCAAATGGTGTAGATTTCTTTGAATAAGAAGGTAAAAAGGTTTCTGGTTAAATATATTAACAGCAAGTTAAAGGTAATTCAAGAACAGAATATCAGATCAGTTAGGGCATTTAGAGAGAGACAGCAAGCCAGAGAAAATGTCGGATAATGAAGCAAAACGGAAAAATAAAAACGTTCATTTAGAAATCGCTTGTTTAAATTTGCAAATATAAAAATTAAATCTTATCACTATAATTTTACATGGTATACGGCTCAACAAAATCCTAGCCAGAGTCGTCTACAACACGCCATTTGCTCACTAATTTTAAACAAGTATTTTTCAACATAACATATTCGAATTTGATTTAGGAATGGGATGAAATGTACATTTTGATGATCATTTAGGAACGAATGCAAACACGTGCAGACAAACAGAAATCTGATAAAAATAACATACAAGTTATGATTTTGTAAACAGCTTCGTCAAACCTATTTACTTTAGACCCAACATGTGAATGGGCTGAAAATTATCAAAAGGAAATTATTGATGGGGCAACATACTGTTTACAAGGTAATGTTTCAAACACCAAATACCGAGGTGGCAATTCGACATACTCAAGTAAATATTGATAGGAGAAAAAATAACAAGATACTGAGGTGGCAGATCGGAAAACCATACTCTACTCACAACCCCCCAAAAATCAAAATACTGATGTGAGTCGTAATATACGGAATTTCAATTATCATATTTGTTATAAAGTTTGCATTCAAAGATAATTCAAGTGTGACGAATTATTAGCTTGCTTTTTGTGTCGCCTGCACACAAAGTGTGTGGCGACATATAGGTATCACTTTAGTCGTCTTGCGAGAGACCATAAGTCGGATCAACTTGAAAGTTTGCATGGTAGTAGACCGTGATAGGTAGTTGTGCCCCATGTTTCATTTTTTCGTTTGATGCCCCAGGGGCTTGGCCCCGCCCCCCCTACAACCCCAAAATTAGCCCTTTT
>JAULBM010045459.1:0-10679 GCA_032357055.1 Geukensia granosissima | reverse complement strand
TTCAGAGGAGAAGATTTTTAATGTATCAGCCAATCAGAAACAAGAATTGTCCAGGGTGGCCATGTTTTTTGTCTGCTTGGGATGAAATGGGGAAACTTTATAAAGGACCTTCTACAGATGCTCCATACAAAATATTAATCCATTTGGCCCAGTTGTTTCAGAGGAGATTTTTAATGTATCAGCCAATCAGAAAAAAGAATCCTCCATGGCAGAAATGTTTTTTGTCCGATCGGGATGAAATGAGGAAACTTTACAAAGGACCTTCAATAGATGCTCCATACCAAATATTAATCAATTTGGCCAAGCAGTTTCAGAGAAGAAGATTTTTTTAATGTATCAACCAATCAGAAACAAGAATTTTCCATGGTGGCCATGTTTGTTGACAGATCAGAACCAAATGAGCAATTTTCCAAAAGTACCTTAAATAGATGCTCCATACCAAATATTAATCCATTTGGCCAAGCGGTTTCAGAAGAGATGAATTTTTAATGTATCAGCCAATCAGAAACAAGAACTGTCCATGGAGGCCATGTTTTTTGTCCGATCAGGATGAAATAAGGAAATTTTATAAAGGACCTTCCATAGATGCTCCATACTAAATATTAATCAAATTGGCCAAGCAGTTTCAGAGAAGAAGATTTTTAATATATTAGCCAATCAGAAACAAGAGTCGTCAATGGGGGCCATGTTTGTTGATGGATCCGAACCAAATGCACAATCTTGATAAAGTACCTTTCATAGATGCTCCATAACAAATATTAATCCATTTGACGAAGCGGTTTTGGAAGAGATGATTTTTAATGTATCAGCCAATCAGAAACAAGAATTGTTCATGGCGGCCATGTTTTTGTCCGATCGGGATGAAATGAGGAAATTTTATAAAGGTCCTTCCATAGATGCTCAATACCAAATATTAATCCATTTGGCCACGCAGTTTTAGAGAAGAAGATTTTTTATGTATCAGACAATCAGAAACAAGAATTGCCTGTGGCGGCCATGTTTGTTGACGGATCGGGATGAAATGAGAAAAATTTATAAAGGACCTTATATAGATGCTTCCTACCAAGTTTAGTTCTATTTAGCCCAGTGGTTTCAGAGGAGAAGATTAAAATGTGAAAAGCTAACGGGCGGACGGACGGACGACGGACGCCAAGTGATGACAAAAGCTCACATGGCCTTTGGCCAGGTGAGCTAAAAAAGAAAAGGTGTCAAAAAGACCATTCAGTTCTATCTTGCTATTAACTGTGATTCTGGAATATCTGGATTTAAAAATGTGTCTGTTTCATAATCAGTGATGGCAATAGTTTTTTATATACAAACCGGATATTAAAAAGTGACTGTATCACTCATTTGACAGTATCTTAAATTGGTGGCTGCCAGGAAGGAATTCTGGACAAAATTTGATAGAGCAAAATTCGCTCAGTAGTTTCGCACACAAAAAAAAGATTTCAAATTCGGCTGTGGTAGTCAGGGATGCCAGAAATAGTTTTTTAAAGATGATTAGCTACAGACGATTCCACCGCATAAAAGCTGTAATTGGCTCGGTAGTTTCGCACACCAAAAAATTCTAAGTTCGGCTGAGCCGGAAAACTTGGTTGGCAGCAGTGATGCCAGAAATAGTTTTCAACAAGATTTTAGGTTAAACTACATTTGGGTGTGGCAGACATCTAGGTGGATATGGGTCCACTTTTGAAGGTCTTTTCGCAACCTGTAGATGCCTGTAATTTATAGGTTTTGGGTTGATTTCGCATGGACAATCATACCACATCTAATTTTCATAGGAATAGCAGATGCAATTTTGTAAGAAGAAAATACAATCAAAATTTTGGTGAAGACCATTCTACCAAATATTTGTTGCAATTTGCCCAGTGGTTTCTTACAAACAAGTTTTAAGTGAATTCAGAGAAAAGAAGTTTTGTAATTGTGTACTGAGAAACAGATGACAGACGGACACAAAATACTACTGAGTGGCTATAGCTTACCTGACCCTTTCGTCCGGTGAGCTAAAACTATATAAACATGTTAAGTAATACAAAAACGTTTAGAGTAATCTCATATATTCAATACACACCTCTAACACTTAGTGGTGCTGAAAATCCATTTGATCCAAACTTGTTAATTGCCATTATTCTGAACTGGTATAAACATATATCAGGAACTGTTACATTGTAGGAATTTCCAGAAACCTGGAAATAACGAAGATAACTGGTTTTAACATATGTCAGGAACTGTTACATTGTAGAAGTTTCCAGAAGCTATTAAATCAAAAGGGAATTTTGTGTATAAACACATAAAAATAGTAGACGTGGTGATTGTCCATGTGACAGCCATCCGACAAATAACAGTCAAAATTAAACTTCTGCAGGTTCTGCAATAATGAACCGGAATCCATACCAAAACAAGCTGTAAAAGGCCCCTAAAATACAAAATGTAAAATTATTCATAAAACACGACATTCGACCTAAAGTATTGAAAAAATGGTGTTATTCTCTAAAGTATTGAAAAAATGATGAAAGAATAACAATAAATGACTATTTAAACAACGACATCCATTGGACTACATGTTCCTGGCTTGAGATAGCACATTTAAAAGTATGTTGTGGGGTTAAAGCAGTTTGTAAGGGCTCACCCCCCTTAACCCGGGACAGTGTAGTGACAAAACAGCAATAAAGACACACGATAAAAATCAGTTGAAGTGGAATTACACTCGAAATCTATACTAATTACCAACAACAAATACAATTAAAAGTAATATATGGTACTGCTGTCTGCTAGTTCAAAACCCAAAATAACCGATCAGGAAAGTTTTCCTTAACTTTGGAATCAATGAAAACACGTCCAATTGGATTTAGTGTTTAAATATCATTAGAAGTAAATAAAGGTTGTGAAATGCTGTTTTTCATCAAATAATTGCAACTAGCAAGTAAGTCCAAATGTTGATACCAAATCTGTACATTTACGAAAGATTTAATAAATATTTTCAGTAATTTTTGGTAACAAAATCCTTGACTCAATAATTTGTCAGTTATACAGAGAATGCATTTGTTATAATGTGAAACATCGTTATACAAACACGTGCCTAACGAACAAGCTAAGAAATATTTACCCCGTATAAAGGAGCCGTTAAGGAAGGCGAAAATAACAAGTGGGAATGAGAAAGTAAATTTTGGTGTAAATTTTAGCTTCCGATATAAACACAACACGACTAAATCCAGAAATGGGCATTTGAGGCTATTGTAACCAACTTTATTCATGTCACGAGCTATACATTGAAAGCATTTCCAGAAACTTGAAATTAGGAAGACAAATGGATTAACATATAAAAGAAAGTGTTACATTTTGGTTTGTATGCAGGAAAACATAGATCTTCAAAGAAAGCAATCTACACATCGGCCAAATAGATGTATAGAGATGCTTTTTAAATTATTTTTGACTGAATTTTATTTATTGGCAACAGATAGAAACCTTGTGTAGCAAACAAGAATAATGAACGAAATTTTGAAAGAGAAATACATGAAGTCTTTATGAAATAGTGCGACTCCCAATAGACAGGAGGACCCTTAAAACATCAAAGTGTAACTTGGAATAATTTAATAATTTCCTACCTCTGTAGCAAGTATTCTCCAGTCTGTATCATGAACGTTTTTTATCTGAATAACATATAAAACAGTAAAGGCATCATTCGAAAGATCCCATGATAGTAATATGGAATCTCCCTTGATAGCTGTTATGTGTAAAGCTGGAATAGGTGGGTAGTTCATCGAGTCGTCAAAGAAATCTGAAAATTCAAATAAAACATATAAAGAAGAATTTCAGTTTTCACGATACCCTAAGTTTTTGGTGAGGATTTAAATATTACCGGTTTTAAAGTTTACTATGACTGACAAATCTTCATTGGCATCGTATTGCTCCTAATTACATGACTAACCACAAATCTACAGTACTATTTTATTTCAGATTTTGGCTTAAAGAATAGGAAACCAGAAATGACAAAAACAGCTAGGAATTTGGAAGAGTGGGGGCTCTTTCAACAATATCTTTTTTGCAAACATGATGCCTGGGCTTAAATTAAACCAAAACCCTGGACAGATAATCATCCACCGTTACAGTACTTACAATCTGAATGATATATGTTGATGATGAATCTGTTTGATGGTGCTGAAATATTAATAATATTCTTCATGTTCAGACTAAATATGTATGTTTCAACTTATATTTAAGTTAGCAACACAAGAAAAAATAGAACTTTACAAGAAATCGACAAACATTATTGCTAACTGTAATCTATTTTATCTAATCAATAAAAGACAAAACCGGAAATTTGTCAATGACTTTTGTGACTTGAAAATCAAGTTTTGATAAAAACACGATTGACGTAATATAAAAAACTGCACAATTACACCATCTGTCGTTCCTTCAAAACTTAATAAAGATAACAAAGTTAATCCAGACAGACAATCCGTTTTCCATATGATTAAAAAGTCTCATAATGCCATCAAAATCTCTTACTGCACACAAAAAGAAATTACTTTGTATATCAAACCATTACAAGAGGACTGTACATCATTAATGTACGTTTCATGAACGGAGTCTTTCTCGTTTTGGTTATTCTCTCTGAAAGCTATCACAAAATCAGAAAGGGGAATTGAGAAAGAAAGCTCATTTTTACTGACATTAAGTATAAATATATGCCAATAGATATAAAACCTATCAAAATATTTTTCATCTTACAAAATTCACAAATCCTGTGAGCAAAAATAGTTATAATGGAAAACCAATTTTCAAATTTTCTATATTAGTAAAGAAAAATTACAAACATGTATAAAAATCCCAAATCTACAAAAGTAACCGGAATCTTTTTACATTGAATTTTATATAATTTGTGCAGATTCCTTCAAAGGGATTTTTCCAAAATTAGTAAAAAGTGAGAGACTCAGTTCATGAAACGTACATAAGTGGAGTCCTCAATTCTAACTCACGAAGAAATCTCTGACAAACGTTGCATACAAAGGTATGAAAGTGTTGTTCATTGTACAAATATATAACTCTTTGGTACTTGTTTTCAAAACCAACATTGATGAGGGGGGATGCAGAGATTTTTGACTTTTTTCATAAGGATTGGTTGTAAAATTTCACACACATTATGATACGTAATACCCAGAGAAAACAAGGTTAAATTTGACTGTCATTTGGTTGGTGGTTGGCTGTCTCATGGACAATCATGCCACATTCCCTATTTTTACAATCTAGTGTCTCTAAAGGAAAAACCTGAATAAGAAACGTAAAGTACTTACTATAAATTTGACATGTACCAATACAATGAATATTCTGAAATAAAAACCAGTGATATATAAAATGGTTAAAATGAGTATCATTACAAAAAGCTTTTTTCAATGTCGCATACAGTTTACGTGCACGTTGAACAAATGAATACTGTGGTAAGTTTGGACAAAGTAATATGATGGATACACTAATTTGATTGACACTAAATTATGGTAGACAAGGTAACGGTTCATTCCGCTTGTTTGGCTTCCTACTTCGACTTGTTTGATTTGGTCACTTCCTCTTTTGTTTTTATATCAGCTTTCCTATATTTTGGTTCTAATGCTTGAAATATGTAAACGGCATATTAACATTCACAACAGTGAGACAACCTTGGTAATCATGTATTTTGAAACCACTGGGTTGATGCCAATGCTGGTGGACCAGAGGCTGCGTTCGGATAACCTCCTTTAGAGACATTAGGTTACCCATGGACAATTGCTTCGCCTATGGTGGAGTTCAACCTTAGGCTTACCCTATGGTAACCATGGAAGGATATCCGAATGCCGCTAGAGTTTCCGACTTGTCGATATTTATCACATATTATTTACATAAATTTGCGGTATTTATTTAAATTATTTAAAAAAAAACAATAAAATATAATGAAAATAGGTTAAAAATTCGAACCCTTTTATCTCAAGAAAAGAATTAGCCCATTTTGTTTCCTTTATCATGGAGAATACGTGATAAAATCGGATGAAAAATGGTCAAAAGGTAATCAGAAAAATATTTTTAAAAAGTTGGTCCTCTCCAAAAACGAAAGGAGCTAGAGCTCCAAATTTGAATAGACTTCTAGATAAAGTGTACTTTCTGAAAGCTCAGGCAATAAACCCGACTCAGTGGACAAACGAAAATGAGGTCTAGGTCACATGAGATACGGCTGACTTGCATGTTGTCGAAAGCAAGAATAAGCGCACAAAATGCGATTTAGATAAATATTCTGTTTTTAGTGATGATGGCCTTAAATATTGTCTTATTGTTTTCAAAATAACTGAAAGGTCATCTTACCATTTGTGAAAATTAATTTTATTTGAACAAAGGCATGTGATAGAGGGTCCAACAGGGGTTATTAAAAAAGAGAATCATGATTTTAAATCATATAAATCTTTAAAACTAAAAATGTTCTCCCCTATTCTAGTCTTCCATTAGAAAATTGTTTGTACTAATTTGGCAAGATAAGCTCAAGATACTGTAATAGGTATTAATTCCGTATAGTGATTTTGGTGATTGCGGCGATGAATGAAGTGAAACAAACGACCTGATTGGTCCAGACACAATCATCCAATTGAGCAGATTTTTTTTATTAGAATTACAATGAAGATAAGCTATTTTTATAAAATATGTTAAAATCAGGCGGTGACATCAAACTTAGAATCCGTCGGCCCAGAAAGCTTCCAGTCAGAGCAGACGTAGTGAGGCATTTGTCCTCTCTAGACTTTCAGAGTAATTTTTCAAAACTCGCAGATTATATAAACTTTTTTTTTACTTCTTGACAATAGAGTTTATTTATGGTTCATTTATAAGAAAATTATCACGGTCTCATTCAAACCATGTAACGTATGGTAAGATACAGTCATTTGTATATGAAAAAGTTCTTCCGGTGCTGTCATGGGTATTTTGTATGAAAAATGAAGTTTTAGACCTTGAGGATGTTTGAGTATATGAAGTTTTAGACCTTGAGGGTGTTTGAGTATATATATACTCAAACATCCTCAAGGTCTAAAACTTTATTTTTCATATATTTATAGTATTTTCTCATTCCGCACATTTTGTATTCATATGGATAAGAAAAAACTATTCAAACTGATGTAATTCTCAAGTCAAGCTGTTTACAAAAGATGGGACAATAATACAGATTATGCTTTCTATTTGCATTCGCTTTTCATACACTGCAAAAAATTGGTAAAAACTGCATTCAGATTAAAAAATTGAAAATGCTTTTTTTTTTTACTAAATACTTACAGGCTCATCACAGTTTGTTATCCAAAATCTGTACACTTGTGTATCAGTGCATGTCCTGGCGCAGGCAGTCTGTAAAACGGTGACAATTGACATAAATCTTTGTTCAACGCAGATGCAATATTAGAAGAGGGTAAACAAAAAAAGTGGAGCAAGCACGATTAGAGGGTGGATCTCAACAAAAAGAAACACTGATCATCTGATATCAAGATCAGCGATGTTTTCTTTGGCTTCATTCAGGCTGTTCCGACTGAATCACAAATAGATAAGAATTGACAAACTAGAGCCTGTAATCGACAACTGGATCAAAGTTGTCCAGAGAAAACATTGATTTTTAATAAGAATTTCAAGCAAACAACAGACGTAAGTGATAGTAGCTTACATGACACTTCTAACTATGTAGAAAAATACGCTTTGTGATAGCAAGTCACGTTATTATGTCAATTTGCTCATATGACTGATTGGGATTATACCTTTCCCCCATACCCCTCTTTGCAGTCATTCATCAAGGACAGTACTCTCAAAGAATATTCCGGGTGGCATAAAGTGACAGAAGTCAATCGAGGAATCTTATTGAACTCTTTATTGTAATCCTCTGTAATTATCTTTTGACCCGTAGTTATTCCCCATCGCTTTCATTTTCCCCTACCAGTATTATCAGATAATTCTTGTTTTATTATTCTGACTAAGACGCTTTGTGATCTTAAGAACGACTTTTAACCGGTGCTTAAAGGGGGGTTCAAATCTTCTCCAATCATTCCTTAAATTTCTTCTTTTTAAGTAGATAATTTTCTGAAAAAGATCCCGTTCCTCGTTTTCCGATCGCTTGATTGGTTTTCCGATCGCGGTTGCCTGTTGTTCCTCTTTACCAGAGGAATGTCTAGGAGCTCTCAACCTGTAATTCTATGCCAGGATCATCTTCCGAAGTTAACACTTTATCAGTGTTGCACGTACCATGGCACACCGCACCTCCTTAAAAAAAATCAATGTGCAATGGCCGATCTTGGGGTGAAAAATTGGTTTAGTTTATTCGGTGGGAAAAAGCGATGGAGAGTAAAAGCCTTAAGAAGTACACTGTAGATCCTACCAGGTAAGTATGATACGAAGGAGATATGGTAGATGATGGATGGAAACCGAACACAAAATGACAGATATAGATCACGTCACAGGTTAGAAACACTTAAACCTACTACATGAATAAATGTTCTCCACTGGAAATACACTTAATTTTCTCCTTTCATTATTTCAAAGGAATTTGTGCTCGTTTAATTTTTATAATCAAATGTTCAATGCTTATTTGTGTCTTAGTTCTATTTAAAGAAATTCAATGTTAGACATGATTTTTGGACCTGAATAAGACACTTGAGATCTTACTTTTTAAAATGTTTTTACTCTCTTTTTTGTTTGTTCTAATTATTTTTGACTGTAAGTTATGTGATATTATATAAACAAGTCCAGTAATTTTCTCAATATTCTAACTTCAGTACATTTATAATAGTCTTACCATATTTGACCTGTTATTTAACATACATTTATACTATTTAAAAAAATGCAGAATTTACGCCAGAGAGTGCATATTTGTCTTGTTCAGCTTTGGCCTTTAAATCACTAGATTTCCGTGGGACAGAAACAGTAAGATCCGATCGTTGTTGAAGGCACGGTGGAAATCTCTACACTTTCATCTGTTTCATGTTGAGATATTCATCTCGATATTTACTCAATATCATACTTTTTCAACATTAACTGGTTTCAAAATGATAAAGTAATAAAAAGCGTTAGTAAAGCTCGTAAATTTAAATACAACCTATTAGGACTTATCACTTATCGATAAAGGTAATCTATATAACACTTTTTTAAGATCTTTGAATCTTGTGTTCATTGACTCTCTGCCCAATAAAATCTGATTTTAGTCAAAGTTTTGTTACATTTTCCTTACTTGCTGCCGATACTTTTTATTTTTGCCATTTGTAAAATAAGTTGTTTTCTTTGACTAATAATGATATAAGAAGAAATTCGAAGAGATCAAAAGGGGCAGACAGAAATAGTTAAGTCGGAAGACAGACATGACCATGGCCAAAAAATGAAACGAAAGACCATGCAATATAGAACACACGACACTACACTGAAAACTAAAGCTGGAGTAACATGAACCCTACAAAATCCAGGGTGACTGAATCAGGTGTTCCAGAAGGGTAGACAACTCCTGCTCCACTTGTGGCACCCGTCGTGTTACTCGGTAGACAAAGCCGGTGTATAGTCACAATCAATATTTGTCACAACCGGATTTGTATTCACGACAGTGGGAAGATATCTATTGTCATTTGTAAATGGATATTTCCAACCGGTCAACCAAATCATGATGGCGACCGAAAAACTTCCGGAGTGATGACTCTAATCTTTCCCTGAGAAACCCTTGGCTTTAACAAGTCGGGTGTGTTTTAAATGATGTCCCACCTTAAGAGATATGTATCAATTGTGTTTGGATTTTGAAGCAGCTGTCAGAAACATCGTGTACGTTTTCGAGGTCAGTACATCATTTCTCTAGACGTATATGTAATTGTCTACGACTTCAAAAGTTTAATTATTCTGTTGGTTTTAAGGGATATTTAATGTCGTTTTGTTACTTTGTTACTCCACTGTCCTAGGTTAGGTGAGGGTTGAGCGCTCACCATGTTTGCTCCGCCACAAACTTTGTATGGGAACCTATTCATTCGATGCGATGTTTTTTATGTTTATGGATTACTGAAGTGTTTGACATGGTATATATTGTTACATTTGAATATCATCACATTTTATTTAAGGGGTCTTTTAAATCCCTTAAGGTGTGGATATTTGTCTATTATTACAGTCACATCTGGTCTCATTTTTCTTTATTGCATAATTTTACTCTACAAAAAATGTTATCCTGCAGGTCAAGACACAAATGGGTATATTTTCATGTCCTTTTAAGTTAAGATAAATAGGTTATCTGTACTTAGAACATCTGTTACAATCACACCTTGTTACAGGATATAAGAATACTAATCGACACAAAGGAAACAAACAACTTGTCCACCTGTCCACTAGTACAAGGCCTGATTTACTTACCGACCCAATATAAAGTCTAAATGCAAATGAAAATGCAACACATTAAATATAATTTATTGACCTCATACAGTGTTAAAATATGTCTTTCACAGAACCTTTTTATTTTGGTGGAACCCCTCTAAATTCAGCCGAGTACCTGGATGACAATAAATCTACTTAACAAAAATACATGATGTATAGATATATAGATGAGGGGGTGGACAGGGGGGCGGGAGCCCGGGAGAAGGGGGGACGGAAACCGGGAGTTAGGGGGTAGGGAACCGGGAGTTGAGGGGGAAGAAAGCGGGAGTGGAGAGGGTGGACATGAGGGC
>JAULBM010045448.1:0-10679 GCA_032357055.1 Geukensia granosissima | reverse complement strand
CTTGCACACAAGCGGCCTTTCGCACTACGTTCTGAATTGAGAACCCCAGTGAACTTCGACCGTTACTTGTAAGATGAGGTCTATACTGTTCGCACTAAAATAAATTATTTCCGAATGGAGCGTTGCTAAGAAGCGCCACCTATAAACAACTGCACGTGGATATTTGCGCTTTCACTTTGTCCACCAGAATGCAAATAGGATCAATGGAGAATGATTCAACATAACAGTATAAAAGAAAATGTCAGATTCAATTTATTTTACTAGACCACCATGTGGACCGTTTTGTAAATATAGCGAGGTAAAGTTTCCGAAGTTCATTCCAATCCAAGAGAAAAAGAAAAAGAAAAGTTACAAATTTCCATCCACTAAGATTGACAAGGAAGCGCGAAAATGTTGGTTGGAAATCCAAAAGTGGTACACAGACTATTTAGATGAAAAACTGTACAGAGAGCAGAATTTAAAAGCATCAGCCAGCGATTCGGATGTCGGAAAACAAACGAAGCAATGTCAACACAAATGTGATATGAAGGAAAATTGTTTTGAATGGACAAGTAGAAAGGCCATGATTACAGATAAACGATTTGGCACCAGCAACATGAAATATCTCGCATATGGTTCTGCAGTGGAATCTGATGAAAAGAAAATTTCAATAGAGTTTTACGTTAAAATTATCAAAGAAAAGCAGTCAATGTTACGACTTTGTCATCTGAAAACAGAAATGATTGTAAAGTGTCTCCAGACATTTTTTAAGCCATATGATAACATTACGATTCTGTGGGTTGATGAATTGGACTTTCAGGTCAATAAAGCACGAAAAACTTTATGCAAAGATGTATTCAATAATCAAGTAACAGAAAACTGTGCACACGCAAAGGCTATCCTATATTTAGATAGAAGTACAGCAATACTCATACGACACAAAGATCTTTGTTTTATAGAAACTCTAGCAACTATAGTGGAAACTAGGAAAAATGACATTTTGATACTGCCTATGTCTAACCTCCATAGTTGAATTTTTAGTATAATAAAATAACACGAAAATTAACAAATAAATAAATGTAGCGAAGCAAGATTTTCTTTTGTTTATTAAGGTTATGAGCTATTTCAAGCACGTAACAAGAAAATAGAGAACATCAAATGAGATCAATAAACAGCAGTTTTAAAAGTGTATTTCACAAACAGAAGTTATAATTCATTCATTTAAAAATATCAAGTATCTCATAATTAGGTATATGTCTGTGTTAGAGGGTTTTTAGTGTATACGTCTGTGCCATATTCCATCTTTTATTTTTGTTCTCGATCAATCAGCTTTTTTCTCTCTTAATTCAAAGTTTTCCCAGGGATTGGAAGTGATACCGGGGTATTTCATGATTTTAGATTGCAGTTAAATAGACAACTCAAATACAACCCAAAAACTTGGCTACAATGGTAGAGATGCTGTGTCCACTGGTGTCCCACAAACACAAGTGGACACAGGACCACTAAAACTGTGGAGATACCACAAAACAAGAAAATAAAACCATCAATAGTAAAATAAGTCATTAAAAACAACGGCAGTAGACACCCCTGTTCCATGTGGTAAATGTTGTTTAAAGGGTAATATAGAATTAGGAGATGTAGCATGATTGTCCATAAGACAGCCACCTAACAAATGACAGTAGAATTTAAACTTCTACAGGTCCCATTATGGCCTTCAACAATGAACCAGAGTCCATACCATAACGGAAGCTGTAAAAGGTAATTGGATTATGACAACATATTCATCAATATACACATGGCACATGTTGATAATTAGATCACACTATCATTATTTAGTAAAACAGGTTTCAACATAATTGCCTATGAAAACAATGTGTACAATTTTGTAATGGACTGATTTTGTTATGGGTTGAAATATCATGTGTAGTCCTCTGAAAAATGATATTTTCATAGTCTTGTAAAATAGGAGATGAGGGCAGAGGCATGATTAATGAGATGAGAAATTTGAATTATGCTTCTTATGAAAAATTGTTGGATTTCTAATATAATTGTCCAATTTTAAGTGAGAAGTCTCAACTAATTTTTTTTCTTTTTTTTTTGCACTATCAATTAATATCCCTCATTTGAGTGGTTGTTCCCCAAATTAGTAAATTATATTCCCTAAATTGTGGGCTGTGTCCAACCTGTTCAAAACTCATCCCTATCCTCAACTGACATTACATTTCATATGTGTAATGTTATTCAATGATACCATATTCCTACAGGTTGAGGAAGATGCTCAAATATGGCTATTATTCCCATAAAACTGGTATTATACCGAAAGTGGCATATACATTTACAAATGTACAATACTAAATTTAAAAAAATTTGGACTTCATGATACTTTTTATTATGGTGCAAATATTCATATCAAAAACTTCATTTTGCGTGTTTTGTCTGAAGAAAGCATGTCTGATTTATAATTCTAACTATGAGATAATAAACTTCAAAATATTGAATATCTGCAGTTTATTTTCAGTATTTAAAGTTATAGGTCGAACTACAAATGTATGGCTCTATAGTGAAAGATTTGGCTTTAATATGAATAATATTTGCACCATGATAAAAAATATGAAATCCAAAATATTTTTATTTATCACTGTAATGTATACCCCATTTTGGATAAAGTGCCCATTTACAGGGATTGTATCCAAAAAATGAACATCTTTCCCAGCTTGTAGTGTTCATATGGTTTGAATTCTTATGTACTGACATACATTTCTTAGAAGGAATGTTATTCAATGGTACCATATTTCTTTGGTTGGAATTCTCATTGACTGCCATAAAATTCAAAGAAGTAATGTTATTCAATGGTTCATAGAAGTAATGTTATTCAATGGTACCATATTGCTTTGGTTGGAATTCTCATTGAATGACTTAAAATTCATATAAGTAATGTTATTCAATTGTAACATATTCCTATGGATGGAATTCTCATTGACTGACATAAATTTCATAGAAGTAATGTTATTCAATTGTAACATATTCCTATGATTGGAATTCTCATTGAATGACTTAAAATTCATAGAAGTAATGTTATTCAATTGTAACATATTCCTATGGTTGGAATTCTCTTTGACTGACATAAATTTCATAGAAGTAATGTTTTTCAATGGTATCATATTTCTTTGGTTGGAATTCTCTTTGACTGACATAAATTTCATAGAAGAAATGTTATTTGACACATGTTTTATGGTACCATATCTCTATGCTCCGGAAACTTTGAATTCTCATCAACGGATACACTTCTTATTGACCATGTTGACTGACATACATTTCATACATGTAGTGTTATTTAATGTACCATATTCCTTAGTATGGTTGGAATTCTCTTAACATGTAACTGATATGCATTTCATACATGTAGTGTTATTCAATGATACCATATTCCTATGGTTGGAATTCTCAATAACTGATATACATTATATACTTGTATCTTATTCAATAGTCCCATATTACTATCATTGGAATTCTCATTACATGTAAATGATATGCATTTTATACATGTAGTGTAATTTAATGGTACTATATTCCTATGGTTGGAATTCCCATTAACTGACATACATTTCATACTTGTAATAAGATTAAATGGTAATTACGTTCTCCTTAGATACTAATATGTACAACAGTAAATTGATCATACCACATCTCCTTCTTCTACACATATATGTATTGATAACCATGTAAAATTAAGTAATCATACATTAAATCATCTTATATAATTTATTTATATTCAAATTGAAGAATTTATATTTGTACATATATTTTATTGGATTATGCAACATCATATTATTGACTGATGAACCAGCATTGACTATGCTTATCCAATGAAGAATTTAAATTGATTTGAATTAAAAGTTATACTTTTAAAGTGATTTTTTTTACAGAATGCAGAAAGTGACAGTGATTTGTGGGATGATACAGCATTAATTAAAGCATATGACAATGCAGTCAATATAATGAAGGTTAGATTTTTCATAATAATTGACAATTTAAGTCTCATTATCAATCAAACCACATCTCCTTTTAAAATAATATATACACTCATTATCGATGCCCAATATAATGAAATAAACACTGAGTCTATGTAAAATTTGCTAGACCTGTGGACTAAATCTTTAAATGCAATAAAATAAATTTGTCCAGTTCATCACAAACTTCACAGGATGTAGACCTGAAGGACTTGTGTTCAATGTAATCCCAAGCTTCACAGGATGTAGACTGAAAGGACCTATGTTCAATGTAATCCCAAGCTTCACAGGATGTAGACTGGAAGGACCTGTGTTCAAGGTAATTCCAAGCTTCACAGGATCTAGACCAGAAGACCTGTGTTCATGGTAATTCCAAGCTTCACAGGATCTAGACCTGAAGACCTGTGTTCATGGTAATTCCAAGCTTCACAGGATGTAGACCGGAAGGACCTTTGTTCAAGGTAATTCCAAGCTTCACAGGATCTAGACGTGAAGGATATGTGTTCAAGGTAATCCCAAGCTTTACAGGATCTAGACCTGAAGGACCTGTGTTCAGGGTTATCCCAAGCTTTACAGGATCTAGACCGGAAGGACCTGTGTTAAGGGTAATCCCAAGCTTTACAGGATCTAGACCTGAAGGACCTTTGTTCAAGGTAATCCCAAGCTTCACAAGATCTAGACCTGAAGGACCTGTGTTCAGGATTATCCCAAGCTCCACAAGATCTAGACCTGAAGGACACATGTGTTCATGGTAATTCCAAGCTTTACAGGATCTAGACCAGAAGACCTGTGTTCAAGGTAATCCCAAGCTTTACAGGATCTAGACCTGAAGGACCTGTGTTCAAGGTAATCCCAAGCTTTACAGGATTTAGACCTGAAGGACCTGTGTTCAAGGTAATCCCAAGCTTCACAAGATCTAGACCTGAAGGACCTGTGTTCAATGTAATCCCAAGCTTTACAGAATCTAGACCTGAAGGACCTGTGTTCAAGGTAATCCCAAGCTTTACAGGATCTAGACCCCAAGGACCTGTGTTCAGGGTAATCCCAAGCTTCACAAGATCTAGACCTGAAGGACCTGTGTACAAGGTAATCCCAAGCTTCACAAGATCTAGACCTGAAGGACGTGGTTCAATGTAATCCCAAGCTTTACAGGATCTAGGCCTGAAGGACCTGTGTTCAAGGATACCCCAAGCTTCACAAGATCTAGACCCAAAGGACCTGTGTTCAGGGTTATCCCAAGCTCCACAAGTTCTATATTGGATTGAAAAAATGAGGTTAATTAAGATCAGCAACTGTTTTCACAAAAGTTCGTAAGTGTAAAATTGATCGCTGATGTAGAAACTTCAAATGAAATCATATTTATGACAGAAATTACACTTACGATATTATGTGAAATTGACTGGAGTATAAAAGAAAAGTGAATCAAGATTTAAGGGCTATAGATCCTCCTGTCTTCTAACACTTTACCAAGACTCACAAGGACTGGACTTACATATATACATGTATACTGGTATGGACGTCTGTTATGTGGTAATAAGTGAAGCGGAGCTTCACCTTTATGGTATATCGGGTGGAATATCAATGCGATCTCCTAACATTTTCAATGTATTTTCCCACTGGTTGTTTTTCTGTATTTTCTTCCTTTGCACCGGAAGAGGAAACAATCCAGCATGGGGGATTTAATGATGTCATGCTGTTTATGACATAAAAAATTTAGTGAAAAATGTTCACAACGTTTCGTGTAATTTCTTTAAGCTATTTTGCAGCTTTGAAATGACAATTGCTTTAGAATGGAAATAATTGTATATGTAATGTAAGCTTTACCGACGTGAAGTCAATGAGGGATCTATAAAAATCAAAATAATAAAAAAAAAACCCTCAGCATACGTTATGATTATCTGGACTTCCCCGCTTCACCGATAGGCTGTGCCTACAACTATTTCTTTATACTTTGGTATATTGGTATGAACATCTGTTGAGTGGTAACACTTTGGTATATTGGTATGAATGTCTGGAGTTGTTACACTATGGTACATTAGTATGAACATCTGTGAGTTGTAACACTTTGGTATATTGGTATGAACATCTGTTGAGTGGTAACACTTTGGAACATCAGTATGAACATCTATTGAGTGATAACACTTTGGTATATTAGTATGAATATCTGTTGAGTGGTAACACTATAGTATAATGGTATGAATGTCTGTGGAGTGGTAACTCTGGTTTATTAGTATGAACATCTGTTGGGTGATAAAACTTTAGTATATTGGTATGAACACCTGTTGAGTGGTAACACTTTGGTATATTGGTGTTAATATTTGTTGAGTAGTAACACTTTGGTATATTGGTATGAACATCTATTGAGTGGTAACACTTTGGTATATTCATATGAATGTCTGTGGAATGGTAACTCTTTGGTATATTAGTATGAACATCTGTAGGGTGATAAAACTTTAGTATATTGGTATGAACATCTGTTAAGTGGTCACACTTTGGTATATTGGTTGAACATCTGTTGAGTGGTAACACTTTGGTACATTGGTATGAACATCTGTGAGTGGTTAAATTTTGGTACATTAGTATGAACATCTATGAGTGGTAACACTTAGGCACATTGGTGTGAACATTTGTTGAGTGGTAACACTTTGGTATATTGATATGAACATCTGTTGAGTGAAAGCACTTAGGTATGAACATTTGGTACATTGGTATGAACATCTATGAGTGGTAACACTTTGGCACATTGGTGTGAACATTTGTTGAGTGGTAACACTTTGGTATATTGGTATGAACATCTGTTGAGTGAAAGCACTTTGGTATGAACATTTGGTACATTGGTATGAACATCTGCTAAGTGGTAACACTTTGGTATATTGATATTAACATCTGTTGAGTCTGATAGCATACAATATTTCAGGCTGATAATATATTGATACAATATTTCAGGCTGAATATATATTGATACAACATTTCAGGCTGATAATATATTGATACAATATTTCAGGCTGATAATATATTGATACAATATTTCAGGCTGATAACATATTGATACAATATTTCAGGCTGATAATATATTGATACAATATTTCAGGCTGATGGCAAATTGATACAATATTTCAGGCTGATAACATATTGATACAATATTTCAGGCTGGTAACATATTGATACAATATTTCAAGCTGATAATATATTAATACTATATTTCAGGCTGATGGCATATTGATACAATATTTCAAGCTGATAACATATTGAGACAACATTTCAGGCTGATAACATATTGATACAATATTTCAGGCTTATAACATATTGATACAATATTTCAGGCTGATAACATATTGAGACAATATTTCAGGCTGATAACATATTGATACAATATTTCAGGCTGATAACAAGTGATACAATATTTCAGACTTATAACATATTGATACAATATTTCAGGCTTATAACATATTGATACAATATTTCAGGCTGATAACATTTTGAATACAATATTTCAGGCAAAAGTAAATGGAACAGCAGCACATTCAAATGAAAACAATGATAACGATTCTGTGACATCAAATAAACAAGATGACAAGAAGAGAAAAAGAAAGAGGAAAAAGAACAGGCATAAAAAGAAGAAAAAGGTAACATCTTAATATCTTATCATATTTGTTTGTGTAGATGCAAATGGTTTCTGGAATCTTTGTTGGAAATATACAGTTTAACATCTTTCCAACATTGTAATTTGTAAAATTCCCTGATTGATACATGTATCTGTAAATATGGCTTATCGACATTCAATACATCAAGAACTGTATAATTCATTTGGTCCACAAATGTAATTAGAAATTTATAAAGTTTGACAAATCTCCCTATTTTGTACCCCAGAGTGTCTGATTAAGTTAAATCCAGAATAAGACTTGACACTCAGTTAAATTTAAATATTAGTTTAAATGTATTCCAGATGTGGATGGTATCTTATTGTCATTTACTCCATAATTTATCTTTTTAAATATTAGAAACCATACAGATGTAGCTAAACTTATTATACTCTTCAGCATCCATATTTTATCAGTTGTTTAAATTCCCAGATCTATGAGGGTACATTTAATGCTTATAAATACCCGCGATTAAAAAAATTGAGGTACCGGTAAACAAAGAAGTATTTGACAGGGGAAACAAATTTTATAGGAACTTGTTTCACTAGGTAAGTTATAGGATTTTATTGTAACATAACAAAACAAATTTCACACAAAGGGATCTTTTTAAATAGCTGTGAAAGATAGATCTAGCAAAACATATTTCATGTTAAATTTGTTCTGTCAGAATCTTTTTAATACATGTAGTAAAAAATTTTGACTTACACTAATTCATCATTGTAGCATACTTGGAAAATAGGTGACCAGTGTCAAGCAGTGTATTCAGAAGATAATTTGACTTATGATGCTGAGATTGTTGAAATAGACGAGGATGCTGAGACATGTGTTATCAGATATAAAGGATATGGTAATGAAGAAGAAAAAGAACTATCGGAACTGATGAAACAGAGAAAAAAACAAAAACCACAAAAATCAGACATTGAGGTAATTATTTTGTGGCTTTAGAATTCACCTGAAAAATATCTTATCAGCTTCATATATAATTTGGACATGTTATATGTATGAAAATGAAAAGATAAGGGGTAAATGTCAGAGAGACTGCACTCCAACCACAAGAAAAACAGAGTAATTTACAAATCTAGAGTTATAAACAAGAAGTTTTTCTAAGAAACCAACCTAAAAACTTGCTTAAAGTTGCTGGACTGTCAGAATGAGTCAATGAAAAATGAAGACAAACATGTACACCTAAGAATGATAAGCACATTAAATATTTTTGACCTATCATGAGTTTCTGAGAAACTTGCCTACACATGAAAACTTGACAATAGTTGCTGGGTCTTAAAAATTAGGTCAAGGTCAGATGGCACTTACAGGACTAGCATGTACATTCTAAAAAACTATCTAGAGACAAAATATTGTAAGTTTTTGTATATCTTTTATTGAGATAGGTACTTGAATTTAAATATATATTGCATATTCAACAAGTTCACTTACCCAAAATAATATGGTCAAGACCTGGGAACAACTGGCATGTTTATTTATAGACCAATTATTGTGGGCTTATGTGATCAAATCCATCATGTGTAAATTTTCATAAACCTTGTAAGACCTAATATCTTTTGGAAAAGTTCCTGGCCACTACATAGTTGGTATTTATGTTTTATTTGTAGATTACTTTAAAGGCAAATTATCATGTTTCAGAATTTTCCATTACTTGTTAGTGTTTTATTGTACATGTATAAATATTAAATTACATGTTAGAAGGCTTGGGCTGTTTCAGGTTAAATTTATATTTCAGTCCGACAGTATGGACTGGAGTGCCAGACAGAGTCCGGCACCAGAAAGAAAGAAAAAACATTCGGCTGGTAGCAGTCATCATTTTATGTCAGGCATGCCATTCATGCCACCATTTCCCGGTGTTTCTATGGTATTCTTTTATAGATTTATAATAGTTAGATATGGTTTCTGTATGTAAAGCTAAAAAAAGTTTGAAAAACTCTAATATCATCTTTATAAAATAATTTGCAATAATTGAAAACATCAAATTTTTTCCACATTTCACCTCTGGACTGCTTTTACTACATGTAAAAAAAGCGAGAGTATTATTCCTAAAATTAACAAATAAATTTTCAGAAATCTTTGGGGCTATTCCATGACAGCATTTTCAGTTAAACCTTTTTTATGTCCTGCCTTATTGTGACTGCAGCCTTAAGTTATACCCTTGTCTGTATATCCATCTCTACGTCATCCAATTTTCTTAAATTATCTCTATACTCTATGTCAGATTTTGTTGGAACGGGTAAAAAGTTTGTGAAAGAAAAACTGTCTACTGTATTCTTATAAAACAGTGTTTATTTTGTAGATTGAAAAAAGTGCAAATAACTTGCAATAATACTTTTTAGCTATCTTGATGTATTTTAAGGTGCGACGAGTTTTCAATTCTCTACGGGAATTTTACATTATAAAATTAGCCATTTGTTTGCCAGATTTGGACCTTTGCACCTGCTAGCGCAATGATAAAACACAAAATCTTTGTCATGTAAGAACTATAGTACCATGAACAATACAACTAAACAGTCATAGAAAATTTAATTAACTACAAATAAGTCAGGTTTATGACTGAGTGTTTCCAGAACAAAATAAGCTAACTATAGTGAATTTCTCACGTCAACATCCTGCAGGGACAGAAATTGGATTTAATAAATTGTAGTCAGATGATAGCAGAAACACTGGTATCTAATTTATTTTATGATTATTTCAGCCACAACTACCATCATTTCCTACTGGTTTTATGGGACCACCTTCAGGATTCAGGTGTCTACATGTAATTATAGCATGTTTATTTTATTATTATTTCAGCCACATTTTCCATCATTTCCTACTGGTTTTATGGGGCCTCCTTCAGGATTCATGGGACCTCCATCAGGAGTAAGTACAGATACATGCATACATTGTCTGTGAAATGCCAGGAGTAAGTACAGATACATGCACACATTGTCTGTGAAATATCAGGAGTAAGTACAGATACATGTATACATTGTCTGTGAAATACCAGGAGTAAGTACAGATACATGCATACATTGTCTGTGAAATACCAGGAGTAAGTACA
>JAULBM010045437.1:0-10679 GCA_032357055.1 Geukensia granosissima | reverse complement strand
TGCTTAACGTCTAGTGGCATATATTTCATGCATATTCAGGACGAAAATAAGTTAACAAACAATAAATCAATATGTAGACTGTGAGCAAGGGATTGCTAAGGAGGACTTTTAGACTGCCACTGGAAAAAATTCGGAATAGATATGCGGGGAAAATTTAGCATTCTAACTGGCCGCCTACTAACCACTCAAAATGATCTGTTAAAAGGGGTCTTAAGCGTGCTCAGGACGTGACATTTCCTAAACACGGGGCGTCTCCCTCTGGATGGATTGTGGACCTATACATCCCCACAAGCAAAGACGCCCCTTTTAGAGAACTAGTGCCTCCAGGACAGAGATACCTAGTGCCTATTCTTTCCCCGGCACAACCTTACGAAGGGAAGTTCGCATATTTATACATCCAACTCGAACATACAGACGCCCTTTAGCAGGGGTTCTATCTGCAGGCGGAAAAACCGGATGCCTATTTCTATACCCCGGCCGCCTTGGAGGGTAATAGTCAAACTAAAAAATGCATATAATACATGTATTGCCCTACAAGATAATACTGAAAAATTTGCAGGTCCAGGTGAAAACTGGTCCGAAAAATAAATGTCGTCAGCATATAATTAAATATAATTATTATTGACAAAATATATTCATGGTTGCTATGGAGATTCTTGTCTGGTCACCATGGAAACCTATGTTACTTGATTTAGTTTTGAAAAATCTAATTTTTCCCTAAGATAGTGATTTCATAAAACTACACCTCAAGTTAACTTAATTTTCGAACATGTGGAAATATATCACGATGATAGTTTGTTACTATGATTACTAATGGTTGCTATGTTATTTTCGGGTATCCAAGGAACATCTTATTCCTATAAAAAAATTTTTAAATAAATATAAGATTATATTATTAACCTTTGTGATAAAATATGTGATTGTAATCTTTCCGTTCATGTCCACCAACATTCCAGCCGCACATGCATACGGAGTGTATATCTCTCAATTGATACGCTCCTCCAGGGATTGTGCTTCCTATCATGATTTTATTGAGAAAGGGTTGCAGCTGACAAGAAAGCTACTAAGCCAAGGGTTTCTCAGGGAAAGATGAGAGTCTTCACTCCGGAAGTTTTTCGGTCGCCATCATGATTTGGTTGGCCGGTACGAAATAGCAATTTTATTTTTCCTGAGGTTTGACTATTTCCCGATATCACATTAAATAATTGTTTTATTATTCGATATTTTTATATGTAAACGTCAATGCCCACTATAGTATACTTTGTCTCTTTCGTTGTGTGTTGGAGACTCAAACGTCACCGGTAAATAGTTATCGGCCATTGAAACTATCTACTGGCAAATTCAAATCAATGGAAAAATTGTATCGCTATAACATGAAGTATAGAGAACTACTATAGAGAAGTTACAATTGTTTGTGTTTGCATTCATTGAATTACATTATATTAACAGGTCAAATTTTAATATTGCGGCACATTCTGTCTATCAGTAGCTAGACGGTTGTAGGAATTTTCATACAAATCAATCAAGGCCAATGATATTTCAGTAACATTTTCAATACTGCATGTTTGTATCCTGTTATCCTGAATTGCGGATACTGCATGTTCGTTCACATACCCACTGGTGTCGGTATGTTTTGAGGAATTCAGTTCTACTATCTCGTTATAGTTAATATCATCATAATGATCTGTAGGGAAAGTTTGTTGCTCCGGATTTGTTATCGCTTGAGATGAAGTTCGATTTCGCTTGCATTGCTTATAATAAATATTGGTCATTTCGGTTGCAAATAGTACCCCGACAATAAATGCTGAAGTCAGGAATACCACTAGGACTTCTGAAAGATACAATGTAAATTCAATCATAATAAACCTAAATTAAATAGTTTTCCAAATACTTTTTATGATGTTAGAGAATTTTGTTAATCAGAAAAAAACTCTATGAAGAGATCCGATATCTTCATTATATATTAAATAACGAAATAGTGTACATTTTTATCAAACAATATTATGTTACAGATAGCATTCTGAATCATTGTAAATTTGAACGACACCTTAAATGATCCTAAAAAAGTGTTAAGGAACTTGCAATCAAATACGTCATAATCCGATCACTTTTATGACTGGGGTATACAAACGCCTGACAATACAGACAGTTCAGAACAGAGAGTTTGGAATTATTTCAAGTGCTATTGGCTTTTGTTTGATTTTAGATTTTTGATAATATACAGGTAGAAAAAGTTATGTTGTACGATAGAAGTTTTTATTTAGGGGCGATTTGGAGTTTCAACCAGTAGTGGTATTTCTCCTTTTTGAATACCATGTGGAGACCTCTAGATTAGTACGTTTCTTCTGTTTATCTTGTGGTTGCAGTGTGCTCTCTGAAATTTACTCTATATCTCTAATTTGCATATCGCAGCTTTTTATCTCGTATGTTATTTGTTAAATTGACATAATTTTGTTTTCTGTAGTTATTTTTATCATCGTCCTATCACAAAAATGTCTCAGTATGGTTGTTTAATCACTTTCAGAAAAAGTTATCTGCCACACAGGCAGTTTGTCCTTCCTTGGCGAAAAAACTTTTTAGTGATTGTCATTCTCTTTTTATGTTGAGTTTCTAGTCGACTATTTTACGGTAAACGACAACTGGTTAACTGTAGCTAATCTTGGAAATTTTACTTTTTTCTGTGCGGTCTAAATGTATTACAGCTTGCTAAGTGTAATTAATTGTCATAGTATAGCTTTTATCTAGTTCAATATAAATGACGAGAAAAACAGATTTTAACAGAAAAATTACAGTTGATTTTATGTACATATATAAAGAATATTAACAGTCAAACATTAAATAAATTCATTCAATGTATCTACTCCATTCATCTTAAAGAAAAGATCTGCCAAGAAAAGTTCTGTGATCAATTTTGAGAGGGGAAGAGTATTTTAAAATGTTAAGGTATATATTTGTTTTATAATAAAGGATAAGAATATATATATATAACACATATTTGATTTTTGTGATACAGTTATTGAGGTAAACTTGATTGTTTCCGATACCTTTTAACGTTGTGTTATTTTACCCTGGGTTTTTCCTTTGACGGCAACGAAATAAGGTTTTGATCAAAATAGTTTATGACAATCGCCTATGTACAAAACCATTAATTCTAACTATTTGAAGTACTTATGTTTTCTTTTATTGTTTTATTTTATTCTGTTATTTCTTATAATTATTCGGTATTTTACATGCTATTTGAACTTCGACTAAATGAAATCTTTTTGAATTCTACTATTATTTAGAGACTCTGAGACTATTGGATCTTAGCTTCTATTATTTGTTCGTTTGACGTTATGGTGTATCGTAAGTATTTGCATTAAAAAAAGAGAAATGCTCCAAACATAAAAATTATCAGAACATAAGTAGCAGATAGCCTCATGCCATCTTTTTATTTTCCAAAAAAGTCGACAGTTGGATTTCAGCTTTTACTCTGAAATATCCTTAAATGTTTGATGAATTATTTGATATGAGTTGATCAATTTTAAATAGCTTTTACTTGGTTGGCAATGAGACTTAGGAGACTTTCTGAAAAGTAGTAAACTTCCCTGCTCATCTCTATCCATAAATTAAATTAGGAATATTTGGTGAATGTCTTATATTAAAAAGTGTTTGAATGCAGTGTGTTAGCACAAAAACTCACTGAATTTGTCTGTCCTGGTTTTCCAAAGAAAACGAAAAATGTATCTAGACTTTGTGTTATTAAACATATTAGACATGCTTTCTTCGGTTTCCTTGGAAATACTAATTATTTTCATTTCTTGATATTGATTGCTCTTCAAAACTTTAGTCTGTAAAAGTTGATCCTTCATTGTTGACTGTAATTGTATTGGAATTACATATTACTGCAGAATGGGTGGTACTTCGCAAGTTGTTGTACTCTGCTTATTGAGAATTTTAATATGTGTAACGGCACTACTTTTTTGCACATAGTACCCATAAAATAGATAAAACTTGTCATATATACCCTATACAACAACAAATTCAAGAATTTTCATTTCTAGCAACAAACGAAAGAACTTTACAGGCAATTTAAACTTAAGATTTAAGAGAAACTTTTATAGAGGAATAAAGTATAAAATAAGTCATATTAAACACTTAAGCATACAAAGACTTGATTATCAAAGTTGGGATCTTCAATATATTGCAAACGTTAATCAAGGATTTACAACCATTGCCATTTTATACATTATGTGACAAATATAGTAAATATTCATATGACAGGGGAATTTTTGCTGTTTTGTATTTAAAATATTTACTTCTGGATTCTATAGACATTTACAGAATCACAGTCACCTGATGATTTTTTCTGACGGTACACCCAATGGATCTAATTTGACGGTAGAATTAAAATAAATATCCTGTATGTGCGCCATCTTGAAAGAAGATGAACAACTTTAAAACAAAAGACTTTATTTAACGGCGGTTAATTGTTACAAAATTTCAAACTAACTGTGGAATTTGTTTCTTTCTGTTTTACATTTATTACATATCTTTATTTTAAAATCAATATTTAAAGTAAAAGGTATGTTTGGAGCATCAAGCTTCTTAAAAAAATTCTGCAATGCGTGTGATTTTAAATGGAAGACTTTATAAATGATTTATCATTACACAACCATATTAAACATCTTAAAAAAATTGGTTGGAGTAAAATACCTATATTATGTGTATAGCTGGTTTACAAATGAGATTTCTGAGACTTCCTGAAAAAGAACTAAACCTCCCTGTCCCTCTCTACATATAACCACAAATTGAAATCGTGGTCTTCTTAAGTAATATTTAGTGAATTCTTATTTAACATAGTGTTGGAACAAATTGTGATCAACATGGACACTCAAGATAAAATGTATATAAACGTTGAGCTATCAAACATTTAAATCAGGCATACTTGTTCCTGGCTTGATATTCCAATCATTTTCAATTCTTGATGTTGAATTTTCTTCAAAAAGTTCATCTATCAAAGTTGTTCCTTCATTGTTTATTGTGAATGTATTGCAATTAAGAAAATCAGAAATATTTTAATTCAGCAAATGTCAGCTAAGGGCAATCCATTGAAAAAAAATCCGGAATGTGTTATATCTACACAGCTAGACTGTATTAAAGATTTATGATCGGAAACAATTGTATCATACTAGATATCTTTGATATTTTAATTGGCGCAAGGTCTGACCCTAACAGGTGCATAAACTTACTATCTGTACCAAAGGGTTATTTTACAGTAGAAAATATTCGTCGCAGTTTGAAATACATTGTCACGGCTAGAAAATGTTATCGCAGATAACTTGTAATTTTAAAACAAAGTTATTTCATAAAAAAGAAACACAGTCGACAATTTTCATTTCCAAATCCGCTTTACTCGTTTTGTCAATTCTGACGTTGAGGACAGTACGCCAAAAAGAATACGCAAAAATAAATGAGAGTCAACAGATAGTAAAACGAAAATAAAAAGAAACAAACTATAAGAGGACCAAATTTTAGCATCTAAAGGGGTAGGTACGTTAACCCCCATATTTGGCCCAAATTTTAGATTTTGTGACACAGTAATAAGTTGTCGTGAAAATGCTGTTTAATAATCGTCTTTTGATACTTCATGAATTTTGACAAAATTAAAGTCTATATTTGAGTTATTTGACAAGAATTTAACATTTTCGTTCAAAATACACAATTTTTTTAGGTGTTTTGTTCAAAACAGATATGATCGCACAAAAACATCACGAAGATATTTTGACACAACATTTGTACTTGATAGATGTTGAATTGTGCAAAGTTTAGTTGTGATGTTTTTGTGCGATCTATATTATAATCGCCAAAATTTTATCAAATATTGCATCAAATTAAACAATTTCTTAGTATTTTCACATTTAGAGCATTTTCTATGTCTCATGTGACCTTTGTAGAACTAATTTAACTAAAAATTATGTTGTATTTTCTTTTTATAGACATTATTCAATACAAAACATATTAAATAACAGATATTAGCTAATTTTCATTTTTTGTCAAATTCTTGGGCCAAAAATGGGCCTTAATGACCCTCGTCCTTTTCTTAAATATTGTCAAGACTAGTTCTCTATCATCTCCGAATATTTACGTCGCTATTATTTTACATAAATCTAATTACAGTTGTCTCAAAAGAATACATTTAATTAAGATTCTATTTCTAAGATGTTTTGGACTTGTTGAAACATGCTGATATTATGCAGATCAATAAACTTACGACGACCAAAGGATAAATTTAAAGTAAATGATATCAATTTTGTTCAGATCATGTTAGAAAATCGAGATTCTAAAAAAATGGAACATTAAAACCTTTGCCGTTTCTTTTTACTTTGTATTAAACACAGACAACTGTGAAAAGGGTGGAAAGAATCATCAGATAGGAGAAAACGAAGAAAATTACAAATGTTTTACCATATACAAAAATTAACTTGAACTTGAATATCTTTGCAAACTTATCCCCCGACAATACAAAGTACAAAGATGGTTTTAATGTTCCATTGTTTAGACTTTCACCAAAAAGAAATTCTTTTATTCTGTCTTCTATTAGATGTTGGAATAGTGTGAATTCAAAGCGCTGATAGCATCCCAAAATTTAATTGAACGGATGAGAAGTCAACAGATTAATAGCATTTGAAATCACTGCTCTGATTATCCTAACATGCTAAACATAATATTGACGCAAGTACGAAGCTCTTCCTTATTCCTAAATATGATTTAATAGAGTAAACATGGTTCCAAATGCATCATGTCGATATGGTGCCAACATTGAAACTGCATATCTTTTTAATGCTAATAGTACGTATGGTTGGTATATACAACTTTTCATATCAAGGGTGTTGAACATTATATGAGAGTAAATTATGTCAATTGACAATGATGGTTTTGTCCATTTAAGCAGGGAAATTATGTTTGTTGGTATTTAAGGAGTTAATTACTTCATTTTGTCAAATGTGTGTCATTTTTTAATACATTTTTCAGATCTTATCACAATTTGTAGATAGACACCAAATTGCAGAGCTTGAGTAGTAAATTTCCTACAGCAATTTTGAAATTCTTTTGTTAGTTATTTATTGTTATGTGTTCACCTTTTTGCTTTAGATTAGGTCGATTGTCGTGTGTTATGTATAGTTTCACTATTTACATTTCGGGGCTTTTTACAGCTTCTGTTATGGTATGGACTCTGGTTCATTGTTGAAGGCCATAATGGGACCTGTAGAAGTTAAAATTCTACTGTCACTTGGTGGGTGGCTCGCTCATGGACAATCAGGCCACATCTCCTATTTTTATATTGGTATCAAAAAAATTATGGCTTAGATTTCAGACACATTAGTTCATTTGTTGTGATAATGTACAAAGTTCTCTTTAATAAACTAGTTTGATTCATACAAAAAAACCAGCTATTTTCAGGCTATGTTGTGTCTTTATATGTAAATTTCAAACACTTAAACATTTTAGGATGAAATTTATATCTGAATTTCCTTGATATTTTGCAATGCTAGGAATACGTTCTCAAATGAAGGTCGTTAAACTTTTTTAAATATTCATGCATATTTCCCGGCTAACCGGAAGATAGGTTGTTAAAGAGGACGCTAACAAAACAACAAAATCTACCATTACAAAAGAAAATATTTCGTTTGAGTTATATAACATTGTCTTCGTGCATAGACTTTTATTCAATCTCTCTTAAAACTCGTAATACTATTGTTCATACATCAGGAAATAATATATTTTTCCTTTTAGCGCAACTTCATTTTAAATTCACACATAGTTAACTTCTTGCAAACCGATGATCCCTATGAATAGAATAACAGGTACTACACAAAAACAATTGTTCTTTGAAATCAAAGCAAAACGCAAGGATATAGGATCAAATTTGCATTTTTAGCCTGCAAAAGTTACACGACCTTATAGTTGACCAGAAAGTTGTTGTAGGTATAGAATTTGTAATTACGACAGTTCGTCATTCCGACATTCGACAATATCGTTTCAATTTCTGAAACTAAAACTTCAATCAGCTGACCGTATTTTTGGAATTAAACCATTCAGAAAAAAAGACAACAACTCAATTTTTAACCAATATCAATATGAGCCTTTTCATGGAATGAAACAATTCTCAATAATTTTATCAGAAAACCAGGAGGTCTTAAAAGATTGACTAAATTTACTTTTACTTAACCCAACTTTAATTCACCAACTGGTCATCCGTTAACCACTTACATTGGTGGTTGTAAAAAGGAAAATACGGACAAAATTTAGTGCACCATGGACGCATTGCGTGCAGCACCCTAGACCAGTCGGCTAACTGGGCTTATTAAAAATACAGATTTCGGTGACTGCCTGTTAACTTTTTACGTTTTGAGAAATCCCAAGATTTGGAAGTCTCTAAAGTGCCTTAATTCAACAAAGGTGGAATAACATTCCTTGTCATTAGCTCTAAATCACCACAATTATAAAATCAATCTTAAATGTAAACTAAAATTTCCTTGAAAATGACCATAAGAGACCAGGCAAATGTGCCACGCATGAATTTCTTGTGTACAATGTGTGTGTCATTTTAACACCAATTACACATGAATTTCGTGTGAAATTGTTTTCATGTTATTTTGACATGACACATACACACGAAATCCTTGCTAAATTTGTCGTGTAATTTTCATAAGTAGTATTTTAATGTGAATTTGATGCCACACTTTTTCGCATCAAGTTCATGTTATTAGAACATGGTATTTCATGCAAATAAAAAGTGTTTCCAAATGCCAAATAACCACGAAAATGACATGAATTTCATGCGCATTTTTTCGCACGAATTACATGAGCTGCTCGATTTGTTTTTAAATCATGTGAAAATTATCGCAGAAATTCGTGTCAATTTCATGCGAATTTTATATGTGCCAGATTTGGCTGTGTAAGTCAGCGGGTACTTACCGATAGCATTGATTCAGGAAGCAAAATCGGTCACAGTACATTTTAGATTAAACAATATAACTCGTCGCCAAAAATTTCCAATAATAAATGTAACAGTTCTTCATTATTTGCTTAAAAATTATTTAAAATGAACCTTAGGAGTCTAGACTTCTTAATTTTGCAAAATAGCTTAGGGTCATTGCTCATTGAATCCCCTGCTTCTGTATTCTAAAACATAAAGAAAGAATATGGAGTGCATGCCAAAGAAACGATCCATCTTTTCCATACCCTAATGAAAACCGACAACCCATATATAAAGATAACAATCAAGGAATTTTACAAACTATGATGTTAAAAAAGATACATCTGAATCTTTTGAACATACATCCCAGTAACCGAAAATAAATCAGAGCAGACAAATCAACATGATCAAGATAGACATTAAAAATTATTAACAGGATTTCAGGTATAATACGGCAGTATTTATTTTACTGTACAAAGTCTTCTAAAATGCAATTTGAATCAACAACTATTTGTGAGATATTCGTGTATACCGTAGAATAGCAGGACATACTTACATGTTTTCAAATATTTTAAGCATTTTACAATTATAAAATTAATCAAACATGTATAACCCCGCCACATAATGTGTGTTACTGTCCAGCGCCAAAATCCTGTAAACCAGTGGATGTCAATGTTTTTTGTGTAAGGGTATCTTGATTTGCACCACTGCTGGTGGACCAGGAGTAACCGAGAGTATTTACCAGCTCAGTTGTCAGACTTCTCTGGCATGAAATTTATCAAACAATGTTTTACAGAAATTTTGCTGCATTCGTTAAAATTCTAAAGCCCTGAAAGTACGGAAAGACCTCGAAAAGTTTAGCACTTAGTAGATATCCCTGTCGTCGGATTTGGCTACCCATGTCGATTATTTGGATTTGAGTGCTTCATTTGCTGTGTTTGGGTCTTGAACTTCCTATGTTTTGGTTCTGATGCAACTGATGAGAGGTTACTCCTTGAAATGTACATAAAGTATACATAAATTCTCCATATTTATTCAACATTGGTAAGTTTGTATTTTCATCTTGTGAGTGAGGCCATATAACCTACTCAGAAGACCTGCAATTTAAAAGACTGCTTCTTGAACTTATTCAGTGTAAAAACTGAAGTGTAGGTGATCTCCAGAAATATCGCAAACATGTGGTTTACAGTCCTTGCGTTAATCTTGTTATAATGACGTCACATGATTTATTGTGGGGTATTTGGTTTTAGTTTCCATATTTTGCTTGAGTTGATCCAAAATCTGTCTGTCATATTCATCAGCAGTAAAAAATGGGTTCTAGAGCTACTGTGAAACAAGCCTTTCTGGAGTGGTGTGAATCAAGTGTGGATTTAAAAAAAATCTCAAAATCTGTTAGAATGCCTCAAATCAAGGTCCCTTACCTCTTGCAATAGCATCAAAAAATTTCATTTTTCCACCCTGTATACTACTTTTCCACATTCAAAACTCAAAGAAAAATTAAAAGCCTTAGTTCACCTCCGTTTTGTTAAAAAAGATGGCAAACGCAACTACAAATATTTGATTCTTAAGAAGGAAAACCCTTATTTTGTTGTTAACCACTCTGATTCTAACAAAAAGTACTCAGAAGATGACATTTGCGGATGCTAGATTTCTTGATTGACAACATTTTTGTAATGTTTGGCGGGCGTGTGTTTCAACAGACTGTCGGCATTCCAAT
>JAULBM010045426.1:0-10680 GCA_032357055.1 Geukensia granosissima | reverse complement strand
GAATAAAACAGCATTGCTTTTATTTTACTGACTATTTTCAGAAATATGCAATTTTTGGCAAAAAAAACATTTTTCCCCAAAAATTACTTAAGTACTGCAAATATGATTAAAATTATCATCTATATTATCACTATAACTGAAATTAATGTAATTTCTCATTTATTTTAATCATACGGCATGTGTATCAGTTTTTATTGATTTCCAGAAATATGTGATATTTCCTTAAAAAATGCATTTTTATGGCAAAAAAATACTTAAATGTTGAAAATATGAGTAAAAGCTTTATCAATATGAAGAATTTAATTAAAATAAATGTTATTTGTTGTCTGTTTGAATAATACTGCGTTGTTTTTATTTCATATTGATTATTTTAAAAAATATGAAATTTTTGTTAAAAAATGCATTTTTTATCCCCCTCCCCTCAAAAAATGCATTTTTTATCCCAAAAATTACTCTCATGTTGAAGATATGAATAAAATCCTTATGAATATAATCAAGTTATTTGGAATAAATGTTGTTTGTTGTTTGTTTGAATTATACGGCATTGTTTTTTATTTTATATTAATTATTTCAAGAAATATGTGATTTTTCGTTAAAAATGCATGTTTTACCCAAAATAATTACGTGAATGTTAGAAATATGATTAAAAACTTATTTATATGAACAATTTTATTGAAATAAATGTTATTTGTTGTTTGATTAAATTATACGGCATTTTTTTAGTTTTCTATTTATTATTTCAGGAAATATGTTATTTTTGGTTAAAAAATACACTTTTTACCCCAAATATTACTCTCATACTAAAATATGACTAAAACCTTAATAATATGAACAATCGAATTTAAATAATGTTATTTGTTGTTCGTATGAATTTTAAGGCGTTGTTATATTGTTTATTGATTATTTCCAGAAATACGTGATTTTTCATTATTTTTCACATTTTTGCCCTTAAAATAGTCAAAATTGAGAAAAAATGAATAAAAAGTGCATTTTGTACCGAAATAAAGCTTGTGTTAGTAGAATATCACAAAAAAACTAGTTTTTAAGAGAGGGCCAAAATTGGCACTTCGTAAACCTACTCCTTTGCCACTGGACCTTACTGATATTTAGCAACCAAACAACAATCAATAAATCAATTATCACCTAAAAATCCGCAAAGTAAAATTTCAAAGCTTATTCAGGTTGATTTTACATTCTACCAAACTAAAGGAAACACGTAATTTGTAATTAAACTTTGTCTTTTGAAAATTTCATGCACAAAAATACAATACAAGGGTTCCGAAGAAACTCAATTTGATGAAGTTTGCGGGTCAATGGTGGATATCCCAGGTGATAAACACAATGTAATGTTTTAATCCATTCAAAAGTCATTAGTTCCACTTTTCCATATTGCACTTAAACTGACTATTAAGTTCTTTTAACGATACCAGAGGACCAGTTGGTAATTAGTAATTCAATTCTAAACAATTCACTGCCAACCAATTTTACTTTTGATTCATATCAATGATTAAATTTTAATTAATATCCTCTGTTAATATCCTCTGTTTAAAATATTCTGGACATTCATATAAAAATGGGAGATTAATTACAATGAAGTGCGAATATTTCTCTTTAATCAATACACATTTTGCCTGTGGAAAATGTTTTATCTTGCAGAGCAAATTAAGTTGTTTGCAGTTTTAAACATTGATATTTGGTCTAATAGGAATATAAATATGTTACATTATTATATTTCAAGTTGACTCGAAATTTCTACCTTACTCAATGTTAGTCTCATGAAGCTTAATTAACAGCAAGATGCTTAAATGTTAAGTATTACGCATGCTACCTGAAGCTAATTATATAAAAATAGGAGATGTGACATGATTGTCCATGAGACAGCTATGTCAAATCTAAACTTCTACAGTATCCGTTATGGTCTTCAACAATGAACCAGAGTAAACACTATAACGAAAGCTGAAAAAAGCCCCGAAATATAAAATGTGAAGTTATTCACAAAACACGACAATTGACCTATTCTATTGAAAATATGGTGAACAAATATTCATAAAATATACATGGTAAATTGTAAATACGCAAAATGTTTTATACAAAGTCATGTATTTGAGGATTTCATTAATTTTACGAATAATTCAAATAATTTCATATTATGCTATCGAATTTCATTAAAGTTTTCGAAAAAAGTTGGTGGTTATGATGTTCAGAAAAAAATTTACAACTTTCGTCAGAATACTTTGCAAACTTTGTACCATTTTTTTTCTAACCATACCTTTTTCAAATACATGTACTTGGATAGATTGTCTATTTCACACTGGATTCAATAATGCAATATTGATGGTCATTGTATTTTCATTGAATTATTTGGCAGTTTAAATTATAAATCAATTCATTAACATGTACATTAGCCTAAAAGATAATTTTGAAAACATATTAAAGCTGTTAGTAAATATTGATGTTTAAGGCATTCAATTGAATCAAGTGACCACAATATAAAATGTCAAAAAACAATGATTATAGACACGGTTGAATAATAGTAAAGAAGCAAATAGAAAATCCCGCTTATTTAGCCTTCTATCTGGTGCTGGATCTGGAATTGCATATAAATGATAAACAACCATATCAAAAGAAAATTCCAACAGCTAAGTCGTTTGATTTCCATTATCGTATAAAAAAAACTACGAAATCGTCAAAGATGGGAATCGGGATTGTGACCATGTGACTTGTTCAACCAATAAAACGTCATATGTGAAGTATAATTATTTCATTTGTGCCAAACAGTTATCTGTTTATAGATCATGCAAAGAGAGCCTATATATCACCATGTACTGGTGATATGCTTAAAAAATAAGGTAGCAAGACAGGTATTAAAGATATATAATAAAATATAAACTGTTAAGTTCTGTAGTGAGCTAATAAGAAGAAATGTAATTTTAGTACCGATACAAATTTGCAGATTAAACGATAACATTGTGACGATAAGTTTATTAATTGCAAGACATCGTGGAATATGAAAATCACTTCTTAACTATGACAACAAATTTTTATTCATGTAAAAGAATTTAGTTATATTTCATTAAATTTCTGGTAACAAAATTTTTGACTTAATAATTGGTTAGTTATTCATAGGGTCCGTTATTAAAATTAAAAATGTTGCAAGAAATACGGGCATTAAAACAATTTGAGAAAAACATACACTGTATGAAGAAGTCAGAGGAACACACCCGTCAAAGAATGTCGTTTTATTTGTAACTTCGCTGAACTAATGTATAAATGCAGGTTTACTTATGTTGAATTTGATGATAGATGTACATTGCAAGGAGTCACCTCCCATTAGTAGCATAAGAACAAAAACATAGGAGAGCAAATATCCAAATGTATTCATATTCAAAATAACCAAAATAGGCAGGCAAATCCAACCGGAATGTCATTACCATGTGCAATACAAGGAGTGAAGCCTTCTCTGTTATATCAAGGGTTAAGTATTTAAATTTTTGGGGAAATTTATGTAAAAAATACGTGGTAAAATTCATACCGCATAAGTCTGACAAATGGGCTGGTGAAAACATTCGGGAACCTCTGGTCGACTAGCAGAGGTATCGAGCAATTGTTTTTAATACAATTCCCAATATCCTGAGACGGTTTTGGTTATTTTGTAACATGTTTTCACAATGTGTCTAAATTTTCCATATTTATTTAACATTGGTAATTTTGTATTTTGAAACCGCTGGGTCGATACCTATGCCGGTGGAACATCGGTCCCAGAGGGTATTCACCAGCCCAGTTGTCAGACTTGTCTGACATGAAATTTATCAAACATGTTTACAGAAATTTGCTGCATTTGCTAAAATTCTATAACACTGAAAATACGAAAATGAAAAGTTATACTTAGTATATTCCTGCCGTCGGATTTGGCTTCCCATGCTAGTGGAACATCAGTCCCCGAGGGTATTCACCAGTCCAATTGTCTTACTTGTCTGACATGAAATTTATTAAACAAAGTTTTACAGAAATTTGCTGCATTTGCATTTACTGAAAATACGGAAAGGCCATGAAAAGTAATGCACTTAGTAGTAGTCCCTGCCGTAGGATACGGCTTCCCATTTCGATTAGTTTTGTTGAGTGCTTCTTTTGCTATAATTGAATTTTTGACTTCCTATGTTTCGGTTCTAATGTTACTCCTTGAAATGTACATATATCATACCTAAATTTTGCATATTAATTAAACATTGGTAATTTTGTATTCCCTAATATTTTACTATATTTTAGTCTCTATAGGTTATCAATAACCAGTGTACACATAATGGTTTGCTCATACTTATGATGGTTGATTGGGTTGGCTCCGTAGAAATACTTGCATAGTCTTGTAGATGAACAGAAAGTGAAATATGTACGAGAAGTTTCTCCTAAAAATGTGCATATTGCATATCAAAGTTTACCAAACTTATTCGACAACTAATCCATTCCTATACTGGTTGTGACTAACATCATTTGGGACTTTACAACGGCTTGGGTTGCCGAGTTACACGAGGAGTGGCACTAGTGTGAGCAGGAGTTGCTTACCCTTCCGGAACTCCTGAACTCACTTTAGTTTTGTAGGGTTAGTGTTACTTTAGCTTTACTTTTCAGTAAAGTGTTGTGCGTACTATGTTCGTTTTCGTTTCTTTTTTTTATTTTCCACCGTCTTGTCTGTCTTCTGATTTAACGATTTATGTCTGCCCCTTTGGTATTTTCCAATTTTGTTTTGAAATATTTTGATCAAATGATTCATAAAGTTGTTATTTTTCAGCTAAAATTGACAATTTAAACACTTCTACAATAGAATTTCCTGTGTCACATTAGTCAGTGAGCTAGGTTGACATATCCCCTGGACTCTACCACATATGATTTTTTTGATGAATTAGGGCTATACTTAAGGATTTTAGATGTTCCTAAGAAAGATTTTGGGTTAGGCTACATATGCCAGGCCAAAGTTTAGTACCATTCTTAGATTTCTTAGATTTCAATATAAGCTGAAGAGAATATTTTGATGATTGTTTTGTTAAACTAAATCAATTATTTTTATTTAGAAGCAAATTTGGTACGATTTGGACATTTTTCCATCTTCAAAAAAAAAATAAATAAAATAATACCCCCTTCCCTCAAATTTAGCTCTCAAATTAATGAAGAAATGCATCATTCTGTTACCCCTGTTCAAAGCCTTATCCACAAATAATACAATGGTTGTGCTAAATTTGAGGGTAAGGGGTGCTATTTTTGTTTTTATTTTGAAGATGGAAAACTGTCCGAACCTTATAAAATTTGCTTCAAAATAAAGATAAATGATGTAGTAACGAAATAATTCTAACATCAAATCATTCTATTCGGTAGTTTTCTAGTAATCTGTCGTAACCTGCTTATATTAAGAAAAATAAAAAGAGTACAGTGGTGCACGGTAGGTCGACCTAGCTTACGGACTAAATGTATTCTGGGTTATATTTTGCCCACTTCATTTTCTATTTTTTATATATTGCATGATTTACAACATTTTATGCATTCGAGAACAGTCCTATTTTTTGTCATTTATAATGAAAGTGACATCAAAAGGTTCACACATAAAAGTGGCAATTAACAGACCATATAATGAACAATATATTTCAATCAAATATGTTTACATTTTAACATGTTTGACTAATTGCGTAATAACTGTTTGATAGGTCTGTTAAATACAAATGTTGTAAATTGCAAAAGTAAATAAAATTCATTGATTTTATGAGAAAGTGATGGACTTCACATCCTAGTACAACAATGGTATGTCGAATTTTAGGACACTTCAATATGTCGACAAAATAAATGCAACTTGTAAATCTAAAAGTAATACATTTCATTGTATTGTTAATGTCAACTCACTGCACACATGAGAAGTAAATGTAAAATTTGCAATACAAAAAGACCACACAAAATTTCAACAAGAAACAATCAAACATTTAGAGTTTTTCACAAGAGCACCAACAAGATTTAAATCCGACTATTTGCGATGTTTTGAATTCCTTATTAACAGGATAAATTTACACATGGAATGACAGATGTAATGGTGATGAATATAACAATTTAAAGTGAATAATATAAAACGGTACAGGGGCTGTATGGTAGTATCATAGGAAAGTCTATCTCAAAGATTGCAGTGTATGCGACCCTTAAATGAGGTCTAGATTGAAAGAGTTATCCAAAATTTTGTTTTAACGTGTTTCGTTGATAAATGTATCAATATTTGAATAGTTTCAAAACTAGTTTCAAATTAAAGCAATTTTGAAACATCGAGAAAGGATTTCTTTTGTAAGATCTGCCACAATGACGTCACGATTCAACCACATCAGATTACATATCAGTTTGCCTGAATCGCCGTTTTTAATCCCTATTTCTTTCTCTGTCTCTTTCTTTCTCTCTGTGTGTTAGTTGATGGTTAAAGGTCTACTATGTAAACTTTGTTGTACTGAAAAAAAAAAACATTTAGCTTCCTGAAGATGACTGTCGTTGGCTTATGGAATTATAACGAAGTCAATAAAAACCGTTGGACAAACATAATTGGACAAGTCGACAACCAAAACCAACATAAGAAATTATGACACATATTGTTCATATTATACAAAAAACACCATACAACTATTAAAAATGCGAACCCTTTAAAAACCGGGAAGAACTTAGGTGATCGGGAAAATGAAAGCAGTTCCTGCCTCTTAAAATCCAACTGCATTGTCCAATTCTTATTTAACTTTTAGACATTTTAAGGAATGGGGAAGCTTAAAGGTATTACAACTAATGAATTATAAAACAAGATTTGAATTATGATTGTCCACGAGATAGCCATCCACCAACTTAAATTCTTACAGGTCCCAATACCGTCATTATACCGGAATTACATGCAATTAATACAAGCAGAGTTATAAATATTTATCAGAATTTAAACAACAAAATTATATATGTAGAAACGGACGATGCTATGTGACAGCATTAATGACACGTGAAATGCTTTGTTGTTTCCTCGAACACCAAGCTTTCTATCTTCGACTCGACATTGTTAGGCACCAGTCAGTTTTCAAATATATTTATATTTATGTAAAATCTAATCCGGATGCGGTTTAGGAATGGATAATACAAAGACAAGTTGAGATATTGTATATAGGAAAAATTGACTAAATCATGAGTAAGGTTAATAAATATAGAAGGCATCCGCGAAGAAAACCAAACAAATCTATTATTTAGAATTTTTAGTTTGTTCTCTTTTGTAATCAAACTATTTGAAATGGCATTATTTTATATTTAACTTTCTTCCATTTTCCAATGTTTTTGGAAATTCAATGTCGTTACTGTTATTCGAATTTTTTTTGGGGATATATTTATTTCAAAAGTAAATATATAATAAAATCAAGTGTTCAAAATAGCAGTTAACTAGATATTATGGTCGGCTAACGCAATATGGAGCTGAGAAGTTGTCCGTCGACTATCGACATTCATGAGTACACAATGATGCAATGTTTAGATCTTTGCCCTACTATGATTCGGTATAAATAATACTGATGACAGGTAACTCCTTGAAATGCGCATATCAAAATATTACACTTTGATGCAATATTTTTGAAAACTTGGGATTATTTATTATTAATGGCCCACTCGTTAAAAAATGTTCCCTACCTGTGCTCCACAGTGTTATTTAGACAAGGCTAAAATGGTAAAAAATAGACCTTTTTTCTGTAAACTGCAAACACTTTTTTGTGTGTGTTTTATCGCCTAACCTTTTTCATAACATCCAAAAATGAATATCGACAATAGAGAAAAGTCATTTTTTATCTATCTGTCTACTGAAGAACTAAATATCTGCCAGTAAATATATAAAAAGTATGTTCTGTAGGTTTTGAGTGCGTTTTTTATATGCCGTATATTAATGTATGAGTCCAGTGAAGAATATTGTTTAAATTAAATTGAGAGGAACATTTCAAATATAATTGAAAAATTCCCCTAAATCATTTTAAAACATAGGGAAATGGAATATTTTCACCCTATTTGTTTGGTTGCTAGCTATTTAAATGTATAATTTTTCATTCTTGCCTCCTAAAATTTTATGGTGGCGATCATGAATTGGTTGATCCATATTGTATCAGTGTATCTCAACTTGTCAATGGATTGTTCCTAGTAATACAAAAATAAAAAGGTGACCCCTTATCGGATTGACGGTAACTTGAATTAAAGTTTCAAGATTCAACCACGGGTGTTGCGCGCAAGACAGGTGATTCTTACCCTTCGTGAGCACCTGGTCCAACTCCTGTTTTGTAAACGAGTTTGTGGATCCAATCCTTTGTTCCTTTTGTTTTCGTTTTATCTTTTAGTTTGTTTCAAATTTCTCTTGTCTCTTTGAACTATGAGCTTTTGGTTTTCTACACTGGGTTTACATCGCACACAAGATTCTCCATTGCCATAAATAATGGTTAACGTACAGAAATTTCACTTTTACTCTATTTCAAGCTTTTCTTGAGTGCGATTTTCTGGCTCAATTGAATTATATGTGCATATCTGCATTTGTTAGTATTTCAAAATAAAAAAAAGGATTATTCCACGGTTAACGGTTCATGCTTTCCACTATGCAATAGCGTTTTACATTTTTTGCTCCTGTATATATATTTCTATGGGGATTTAACGTTGATGGTTGGCCATCTTTCTTTTTTATGCGAGCGCTGATGGTTGACTTAGATAAGGTACTTTGAAACTTGCGCACATTATTTATTCGAACCGCCTCTTGCGATATCAGAAGAACAACTTTTTAAAATTTCACTTAGGCGTGCCGGTATTCATTTTTATGGTTGATTTAATTCTAATTAAATAACTAAAGAATTACGTAATGTTGACAATATATTCTACCGGTCTCGAGTTAGCGCGTGCAAAGGACCGTTTCCGGCAAACAAAATAACAATTTTATAATGTAAATTCCCCGAAAAGAATTAAAATGTCGGCGTTGCTTAAAATACACCGTGATTGCTAAAAAGTGTTATTGCAAGTTACTTGCATTTTTTATCTACAAAATAAAAACTATTTTATAAGAATACGTCACAACCTGTTTACCCGTCACAACAAACTCTGGGATAGATCAGAGTTATGTAATTTTTTCTGCAGCAAAATGAAATCAATAAATCGATAAAAATATATACAGATATACATACATAACGAACATAATGAAAACTTGTTTTATAAAATGTTTTGTCTATGAATTTTGTGTTCGAAAAATTATTTTTTTAAAATGTTGTTTCCTCGGGTCCTGGCGACCGAAGCTAGGCAGCTGAGTCAGTGTTTGATTCAGCTTCCTAGCCTTGGCCGCCATTGCCTTTAGAATTGTGTTTATTCAAAATTGGAGTTATTGAACTTTCACTACAATTTTTCGTCAACATACAAATAAAAATTCTTAAATGCTGTTTTCATAGATAATCAAGTTATCATCAAACATTTAAAATAAGTTTAAAAATTCATTGTAGAAATTTGTAGAAGCCATTCATGATATAAGACAATTAATTTTAAAAAGGCCCTTTTTTCTTTTTGAATCTGTCTCATTTTAACTGGAATTTGTACAGAATATAACGGCGAATGATACTGCATGTCGGCTGTGCATATTTAACTTTCTATTTTTAGTCGTCTTTGTTTGGTCGTAAGTTGAACATTGGGTCATTTTGGTATTTATGTTTCTTATAGGAAACAAATGATAAAATATTTCCATGCTGATCTATACAATATATCTAGTTCTGTCGGAACTGTTATTTCTAATTAAGAACATATACAATGTATTGACTGAATGAGGGTATGAAAGAATAAGGGAACGTTCCGTTTCCCCTGGTATGATTCCCATCAGTTTCTAGATTGCCTAACCTCGAGCAAGTGGGATATATTCCGGTTATAAAATGGCAATGCCTAGTTATATATGATGTAGTGATATAATGCACAGTTTAGATTTTTAATAAATTGCTTTCAATATCAACCGACAACAATCTTTGAGAAAGAACAACGTTCAACAATGCTTATTATTGGTCCAATGTTTTGGTTCTAATGCTACTGATGAGATGTTATTCCTTGAAATGTACATAAAGCATACCTAAATTTTCCAAATTTTTTTTTATCATTGGTTATTTTGTATGTTGAAACCACTTGGTCGATACCTCTGCTTGTGAAACATTGGTCTCAGAGGGGTTTCACCAGCCCAGTCGTCAGACTTGTCTGACATGAAATTTATGTTTTACAGAAATTTACTGCATTTGCAAAAAATTCTAAAACACTGAAAAAACGGCAAGGCCCCGAAAGGTATTGCACTTTATTGTTGTCCCTGTCGTCGGATTTGGCTTCCCATTTCGATTTGTTTGGATTCGAGTGCTTATTTTGCTGTATCTGAATCTTTTACTTCCAATGTGTCGGTTCTAATGCTGCTGGTGCATGTGGTGAGAGGTTACTTCTTAAAATGTACATATAGCATACCTAAATTGTCCATATTGAACATTGGAAATTTTGTATTTTTAAGTTCTTGTTTCAATAATACTTAAGGGGTACTCAACACTATCACGTAAAAAATTCCACTCGTTTAATTTTCTTTATGTTTTGTTTAGACATTTACTTTGATGAAAGAAGGAAAACTTGAAAATTTCAAGAAATTTGAACCACACATTTCTCTGG